>VMDO01000380.1:19712-318448 GCA_007922755.1 Pedetes capensis | reverse complement strand
GAGGTTGTCCAAGATTTTGCTTTGCTTGGCTCTATTATTAACACCCGTGGAAGCAGCAGTCAAGAAATCAAAAGACGCATTGCTCTAGGAAAAGCTGTGGCAAAAGATCTCTTTAGAGTATTGAAAAGCAAAGATGTCACATTGAAGACGAAGGTGCGTCTGACGCATGCCATGGTATTTTCAGTGGCATCATATGGTTGTGAAAGCTGGACATTGAGCAAGAGAGACAGGAAAAGAATTGATGCTTTTGAATTGTGGTGCTGGAGGCATCTTTTGAATATACCCTGGACTGCCAAAAGAACCAACAGATCTGTCCTAGAAGAAGTGGAACCAGAGTGCTCCTTAGAAGCAAGGATGGCCAGACTGCGTCTTACATATTTCGGACATGTAGTGAGGAGAGATCAATCCCTGGAGAAGGACATCATGTTTGGGAGAGTGGCAGGCCAACGCAAAAGAGGAAAACCCTCCACCAGATGGATTGACACAGTGTCTGCAACAATGGGCTTAAACATAAATAAGATTGTTTGCCTGGCACAGAATCGGGAAGTGTTTCGATCTGCTGTACATAGGGTCACTATGAGTCAGACTCAGCTCGACGGTACCTAACAACAACAACATAAAGTTTGTCTTATAAAAGTATTTGTTTTGCAAAATTCAGAAGCACAAAAAAATCCCACTTCCTTAAGACCAGGATAAATACCATCAAAAATTTCCTGCATATCTGTATAATTTTTGCATGTGCATATATATGTAGAAGAATAAAACTGGGTTCATATTTTATATTAACTTTGGCAAACAGCAGTGTTACACTTAGGAGTTTGGGAAACTTTTCCATGTTACTGACTAGACTGTGAAATTTTCATTGAAGAAAGTTATTTGAATGCTTGAATACTGCAATGACCTGAGCATCCCATCTCAGCAGCCTACAGTAAAACTTCCTGGGTCTGACCTGGTTGTCCTTGGAAGCCTCTTCCGGCTTAAGGATTTACTTTGCCATGATCACTAGTTAGTTCTGGTAAAGGGTTAGTGTGGTGGGAGCATTCCCTGTGCAACTATACAGAGGCACGGAATTGCCTTCATCTTCCGTAATAACTCGGAATCACTGGTACCAAAAGGGCCCTTACCTTTGTTTGCTCCAGGTCACAAGCAGTTCCTCTGACATTCCAAGATGGCTGACACCTCCTAACAAAAGAAGAGATCTTTTTACTCAAGATACACAGAAGGAAGCCCTCAAAAATAAGAAATTAAGCATTTTACATAGTCTATGATTAAAATAAAACTTAAGCCAAACGATTAAAGAATAACTTTATTAAATCTTTGTCAGTTTTAAGAATGCCCTCAATTACTGACCAAATAATGTATTACAAATAACTAGTTATGAGGTTTTACATTTGTTTAATAGGGAATAATTGGCCCCAATTAAACTGACTAAACTAAGGCTTTTTAGATTACTAAAACAAATTAAACGTTTTAAAATGAGAATTTAGGTGATCTTAAAACCTTTCTAAAATGGCTAATAAAACTCGCTAAATTGTAATCTCCCTGGTTTTATTAGTTATATTAAGATAAATTACGTGAGATTAAAATCTTATTTGATTTATTTACCTTTGAAAATGAAGACCGTTTAAGGGTTGCACATCCTCAGCCTTGGCGAGTGCGACCTCAATTAGTCAAGTCAGAAAGTCTTTAAAAGCTTTGTGCTTAGTGCTTCCAGCATGGAGTGAGGTGTTCATTAAGGTACCAAAAGTCTCATAAAAAATCCAAAGTTGCACTAGTGAAAAAACGCTCAACAAGGTGAAAACTGATCACATCTTCCCCAGAAAATCCAGTAGTTATTTTAAAGGCAGTGTTTAAACAAGATTTGGTTTTGCGTAGTTTTAACGTGCTACTCAGGCAGCTTGATACCATCTGGACTCTTTGAACAGCATTTAAATCTATGGTGAGTATATAATGGTACATTTAATTTATACCATTTTAGAAGTAAGTTGTACAATATTTAGTGTGACCCTTTTAAGACAAGCATTGTTAGAAGGAATTCTTTCCCTGTTTACAACTATTTATGAAGGCCTTTTTAAATAAGAAGAATGAAATTGTTAGCTCACACACACGAAATTTCTTTCAAAAGTTTATTGAGTATCAAGCAAGAGACTTTGCTTAACACTACAGAACATTTCAAGACTTGAGTTACAAAAGAATACCACATTATTTGCACTTGTAATTGGCTTCCCTTTTTACGCACACTGGCAAGAGAAAAAAATAAACTGGCATATGGCTGAAAGATAAAATAACTAAATTCTATGGAGACCTTTAAAATGAAAGGTGAGGCTTATGTTAAGAGAATGGATTAACATATTTAGTAAACCTATCTGTTTGTTTAACACTAGTTAATCAAAGTTATTTTTTTTCCTTTTGATGACCTATTTTTTTCATATACAGACTGGAAATAACAAAATTTTACATGTCCTTTTTTTTTTTTTTTCCTGCTGAGGTTGATGTTTCAACAAAGTAGTTTTAAATTCCATCCATTCAGATTTTAGGCATTTTTATTTATTTAAAAAGGGATTGTTCATAGAAAAAAATTACTTTGAACAGTATACAGGACGAGTGGAGATTGGCTATTTCACAACATCAGACAGTACAATCAGTATCTGCCATATGGCTGGTCTCTGTAGACGCCCTTTGCTGTCCTCGCTGAAGGTGCCTTGTGTCTTGAGTTAGTCCATTCCTCTTGCCCTAAAATCGGTAAGATGAATCACAATTAGATCACAGCCCTGGGTCCCACTGGCTTCATTTGTCAGAATCTGACTTCACCCCTCACCAACAGGGGGTGTCATGCTGAAGATACATATCCCTGATGTACGGATGACTCTCTCTCTCAACACAAGGGGGTTGCTTTAAAAAAAATTGCAAACAGAATGGAAAATGACTTTCCCACTCACAAAACTATCAGCACGGGGAGAAGGATGGCAACTGGCTTTGCAAGACTTTTCCTTTTGCTGCTCATGCAACTGAAGTTCACAAGCTCACGGAGCACATCCACCTGCCTTTTGTAAAACATGAAGACACTGAGGAGTGGGGAAGAAGACAGGGAAGGATCATCTGAATTTCTTCCAACAGTGAAAACAAAGGAAAAGAACACAGATAATCTGTGAAAACAAAAGGAAGAAAAACTAGACAGCAACATGGGAAGGGGCCAACTGACAGAGAAAAGCTGCCTCCCTCACTCTTCCAAGGTCCTTTTAGAGAGAGGAAAGGAAATTACACTGGGTGGAATTTGCACCTCAGTGACACTTCATGAATATGAAAGACGCTTAAATGGTGTAATGTCAACCTTCACTCATCATAATACTAAATCCATACTGGACAATGGTATTAATAACAAAAGACATTCTGTCTTCATTAGCTTCTGAAATTAAATACCTACCCAGCTTCAGGACTTTCAGGGAAATCTCTGCAGGTCTTGGACATCAAACAGTTAATTTCCTGCTGCAACACACAGCAATCTAAAAGCCATGTGTCCACAGAGACCAATTTAAAAAGGTGTGAAAGAAAAATGCTTCAAATGACCTCTTCTTTTGATACAAACATGCAATCAACGTCATTCCCTCAAGCTAAGTTGCATCGATTTAAGTAGACAGCAGTCAGCAAGCCAATGTATTTCTCTTAAGTGTTTGTTACGAAGAACAACAACAACAAAAAATCCAAGGGAAAGCCATCACAGCTCTGGGCAAGTGATACAACAAAATGCACTTCAAAGAAACACCGGAAAATGGTTTTTCAGGATGTCTGAGAAACACCGTAGCAGCCATTAACCACGATCCTGATTCCCTTGCGCTGGGGACCAGGCATTCTCAGAGCTTTCGAGCTGACGGAAGCTTCATGTTCTCTGATCTCTCCCCTGAGGCAAAGACACTTCTTACTATCATTTTGTTGCTGCCACCAATGCTTTTAATTAAATCTGTCACATCCTTCTGCATATGGAGACTTTACACGTGGACTGTCCAGCATCTCTCCCCACACCCCCTGAATTAAGAGGAGTCTAGCTGTCTCCTTATAAGCCCGGTAGACTCTTCTACTGCCTCCCTGGCTCGGTGTTTTTGCAACCTTTATGGAGCAACTCTCAGTGTAATTTTTTCTTTCCAGAGGATTTGAGAGTGAGGATGAACGAAAATATAAATCTGGGGATGGGAGCACCACTTTTGAGCTCTGGTCTCAATCGCTTCATGTCCTCACTGTCAAGGAGCAAAGACACTTCAAAAAGATCCATGATAGCAGGCGTCTGCGACCGGGCAAACTGTTCTATTAAGTGAGAAGTTCAGCACATAGTAATCAACCCAAACAGAGAGGCTAAGTTTAGAATCTGAATCCGTGCCACTTTCTCCAAGCCTTTAGTTCTTTTTAAATGTTAAATTTAAATATTAAAGGAGCCTCTGAAAATAGCGAGGCATGCACACATAAACTAAGAGGGGTTGCCGTTCCATAGTCAAAATGAACGCACAGTCAAAACAGATCCAGATTTCCCCTGGAACGAGGATCTCCAGGGACTGTCCAAGGCCACGCGCCCTCCCGCTCTAGGGCTCCTCTGGTCGTTCACTCACCATAGGAATCGTAAGTCTCCTCACCGAGTCCATGACCGTAATCATAGTAGTCAGCTCCACTGCACGGACAAAGAAAACACTGTCAGCGGAAGGCAACTTGGCTGTGAGTTTAAATCATATCCAATGAAGTATTCCCAAAACTGTTGTTGTTGTTGTTAGGTGCCGTCGAGTCCAGTCCGACTCATAGCGACCCTTATGGCGTTTTCAATGGCTGATTGTTTCAAGATTGCCTTGGGAGTGGGTTGCCACATCCTTCTCCCATTTTTGCGGTGCTGGGAATCGAACTTGGGACCTCAGAGACTACAGAGTGGCGCACTACCAACTGAGCTGAAAAACTAGATACAACTAAAAACCAATAAAGAGAAGGGCTAAACCATGACATAAACTCCCATTGAGGGCACTGAGTCCCAAGCCAGAAACTTACAGTGTGGATCTAAACTGTCCCCCAAAGTTGGTGAGTTTGGATGTTTGGTCCCAGCGGGCAGTGCTGTCTTGGAAGGCTATGGAACTCTGGGGGGTGGGTCCAGGCTTGCAGAGGTGTGTCACTAGGGCTGGGCTTTTGGGGGGTTCGGCGTGAGCCCCTGGTTCTTGTAAGCTCTTTGCTTTCAGTTGGCCATGATGTGAGGTCTTCTGCCATAGGCTCTGCCCCCTGTCCTGCCACCATGCCTGCCTTGCCTCTATGGACTGGAATCCTCTAAACCTGAGTCTCACTACATCATTTCTCCCATAAGTTTGTTTCTGCGAGCTATTTTGTCATAGCAATGCAGAAGCCGGCTAACAAGGAAGGCTCGGATTTTGGGACTATCAAAGGCCCCACTCTCTACTCCCCAATTTTAATGGACAGTATGTATGTCAGACGGATTGCGGTTAGCTCAGTTGGTAGAGAGCTGCTCTGCACACTCTGAGGCCCTGAATTCAATCCTCAGCACCACAAAAATGAGAGAAGGACCTGGCAGCCCACTCTCAAAACAATCCTGAAACAATCAGGATTGATTGAAAACTCTGTGAATAGCAGAGAAGCACTGACATAGTGCCGGGTATGGCACAGTGTCAGGGAGTGTTTCGTTTGGTTGTACATAAGGTCACTATGAGTTGGATCCAACTTAATGGCATGTAACAACAACAGTGTATGTCAGACATTTTAACCACAACTAGCCAATCAACACACAGAACATTCTGGGAAGGCATGAGGGGATTCAAAGGCAACAACTGTCCGGGGAAGATGGGGTGTCTGCAGAGGAGCAGGTGGTCCATGTGGACAGCCCTAGGATTATGTGCCAACAAGTAAGGCTGGACTTGTGCCAGGTGAATGGAGGTGGTGGGGGAGAGACAGCAAATACCACTTCTTCTCTCCAACAGATGGAAAGGAGATGTCTTCTTGACCCCTGCCTACCTACCAAAGTGCCGTGTGAACTGTGGACACTCCACTTCATAATGCATTAAAACAACAGCAGAGATTTGATGTTTTGTTTTATCAGCATTATTGTGCTACCATCAGAGTGGTGGACAAAAGGCACCTGGGCACCAATGACCATGAGCAGGAGACACGTGAACGATTGCTCAGGGTGGTGACAAATCTGTAGCAAGGGTCATTTTAGAGCACAGGCACATCCGTGTTCTCACCTATAATGTTCTTGAAAAAACGAGGAGGCAGGAGCCTGTTCTCACTGCCACTCTGCGGGCAACGCAAACACAGGCTTCACACACACAACAGTTTTTCAGGCCTCGTTTTGTGGAAAAGCTCCATGATGGCACCAGAAGCATTGGAGCACCGGAGGAAGAGCTTCCACTCGCCCACTCAGGCTTCCCTCTTTCCCACGCTAGTTAATTTCGTAGGAAAACAATGGTCCCCACTATTTCAGTTTCAAATGATCAAATAAGCAGTTTCCAATCAAAATGGGCTGGGATTTAGCTCAGTCGGTAGAGAGCCGCTCTGCAGTCTCTGAGATCCCGAGTTCTATTCCCAGCACCACAAAAATGGAAGAAATGGAAAAATGGAGTGGCAAACCCACTCCAGAGGCAATCCTGAAACAGTCAGCCATTGAAGCCTGTGAGGGTCGCTATGAGTCGGATACTGACTGGACGGCACCTAACAACAACAACAACAGTCAAAATGGAAAACCACCCAGCTGGGCAGTTTTATGCCTCGTGCAGGCACGATGCAGAGACGCCAGGGGTATCACAGAGTCTCAGATAGACAGGAGAGAGGTCACACCGTGTCCCAGATTGGGAGGACCCGCATCAAGAGGGCCACACAGCTGGCCTACAATCGCACTGCCAGTACAGCTGCCCTGAGTTGATGACGGAGGCCTCTTCTGTGGGCTGCACCTATGCTTGGTTGTCTGTCCATGTTTCTTCTCACAGGTAAGGCACACCAGAGGCCGATCCCCAGACTGGGTGAGCACAGCCCAGTGCAGGGGCTTTCCAAGGCCACTGTCAGCAAGGGAACCACGTTCCTTCTGCCTCTGGCGTGTGGTGTTAAGTCTTCACACTTGCTTCTCCTTGTGCCCCAAACGCTCTTTGCTCCTCTCCTCCAAGCTACTTCCTCCTCAGACTTCAGCCTAAATGTTGCTGCCCCAGAAAACCCTCAGCCAGGGCGGGCGGTTCCCTGCCAGCCTTCTCTCCCCGTGCTCCCCTCTGGCCTGGAACCAGCCTCCAGGGCAGGGCTGGAGGGACTGGTGTGTCAGAAGTGGCAGCACTGCCACCCCAGTGCATCCCCGATGGCTGCTGGGAGAACGCATGGCTGAGCAGCGCTCTGATGGGCAGGGGATGGAGGTGGAGGCAGGCCCAGGAGGAGGAAGGGGATCTGTGAGGGGCAGAGGCAGGAGGCAGGCTGAAAAGGCTGAGTGACTACAGGCAGTCCTTTCAGTGACAGCCATGCGTGTTGATAGCACCTGGGCGCATTCAAGACAGAATGCCTCCTCCATGTGCAAAGCACAGGGCACAGGGAATCACCCTGGCTTAACCACAGCCTCCTCATCAGCTAAGTGCAGCAGAGCGCACGACGGCAGCGCATGCACTGTCCATCTCCACTGCTAAATTCTGCCATGCCCTGGGTGGGGCTCCTAGGGCTCTTGTGCTGCAGACCCAGCACAGTCACCACCATGGCTATGAGTTATACTTGGTGGCAAGGGCAGCTTTTTCACAGAGGCCCACAAAGCTCCGGAGTTTTAAAGACTGCTCTTCAAACTGAGGCTGGCCTTCCTGGGGAATGGTGAGAGGAAAGGCACAGGAGAGTGATGGCGCTCTTGCCAGCCACACCAGTCCACTTCTGGCAGCTTCCTTCAGAGGTGGTCTCACTGCATCTGAAAACCTGTTTTTACAGACAAGGCAGGGAGAGGCTCAGAGAGGCTCAGCGGCCTGTGTGGGGGCACCTCAATTCCTGGGGACTGGCACCTGCACCTACAGCTCAGGAGGCTCCTGCTGTCCTGTAGCTGGTTCTGACACTCTTCCACATGGCTCAGGTGCCCCCTGGCTCTCCCACGAGCAGAACTCTGAGGACAAGGCCACCGGCTGTTCGAGGCCTCTATGCTCTCTGGCCTCAAGTCCCTCTCTCCCTTTGTCATCCTAATTTCCTCAAGACCTCATACACATTTACAGTGAGAAAAAGACAAGGGACTAGCTGAAAGAAGAGCAGAGGCATTTTCACATTCACAAAGATATGGAGCCCACCACAAACAAACAACAAAACAGACACTTGCTTTTCCTAAATACGATACTACACTGTACACATGAGGAGGCTTTTCAGGTAGTGTTTTTTCTTGGCTTGCGGACAGAAATCCAGACTTGGCCCAACCTGATGCAACACTGGTGTCAAGCCCCAGTCAAGACAAGCGCTGTAAACGGGACCCTTCACCTGCCAGGCCCCGGGGCAGAGCCTCTTGCCTGCGGGTCTGTGTCCCTTGGCCCAGAAGGGGTTGGCTAGACTTGGCTCTCCTTGGAGGCTCCCCCACTCTCAGTGGCTCAGCCAGAGCACCTGCCCCAAAGTAGTCAAAATAACTTCTCATGGTGTTGAAAATAGATTGGCCAATGCTTTATAGAAACTCAGTACTGAATTAAATGAACCTCCCTCTTCTTTCCAAAGGTCAGAAGTGACATCTTAATGGCCCTTCAGACAAATAAAACTTTGATGTCCTGGAGAATTTTATCTCCGTTTCACAGACGAAATGAGTGTCACCTCTTCATAAAACTGAGGAGAATTTCCTTCACCGAGATGGGTCCCCATTGTTTTAACTTGGAACTGCAGACGACGGGCAGGAGACTAATAAACAGACGCGGCTAACAATTGCTTTCTGACCAAACTAAGCCTCTCTTTTATGAACCGGAGTGAGAGGTAATGAATGACAGTGCAGCCTGGAAATGGGTCTGTGGAGCCCTCTCACGCAGCTCAGCATAAACAAGGGGGTGGGGAGGTGAAGGGGGTCTTCCAATCAACAGGGAGATAAGAGGGAGCATAATTTGGCCCAGCAATGGTTTGGTGATAAGACAATTTTAGTTTTGACAAGTGAAAACTTCAAACTGACACTTGCTATCATTTCGCCTGGTTTCTGATTATTTATTGCGAGACTGCCATCAAACCAGGAAGCTGGGAGCAGCTGAGCCCTGTTCTCCTACCTGTCAGTTCCATTTGGATTGCTCTCGCGGCATTTCATTTCAGGCACCTCGAATGTCTATTAACCAAAGACGCGTCCTATTTCCCAAGGATAAACTAAAAACCCAAGATATGGCAAAGGGGTGAAAAAAAAAAAAAAACCCACTAAGAATCTCTTCACCTATGGATACAACTTATGCTATTAATAAGAGGCCAGCCCTCACCTGAGGCTGAATTCCCCTGAACTCGATCAAAACACATCAAGGGGCAAAGATCAAGAGTGGGTTTCTCTGCCTGGTGCTCCAGCCGCATCTCCCAGGCCTCCTAGCTTTGTCTACACTCCAGCCCCCAATAAGAGGTCAAAGAAGCCCAAGGGCTCAGCGTAACTCCTGGCTTTCCCTGGCCTTCTTTCTAGATGAAGTGAGGCCAGACCCATGAGAAGTTGCCAGTGAGACAATGGTCCAACTCACAACAGCCCCATCTCTCTCCTACTCCCCTGCTCCTAATTCTCAGGAATGCCAGTGTTTGGTATGAGGACCTTTTAAAGCCTCTAGAACTTTCCTCTACTCCATCAACCTGAGTCGAGAAATAACACCCAACCAGGCATGGTGGCACATGCTTGTGATCCCAGTGACTCAGGAGGTGGAGGCAGGAGGTTCTCAGGTTCAAGGCCAGGGGCAGCTTGCTTAGTTAGTGAGATTCTGTCTCAAAATTAAAAGAAATGGGGAGGGGTGCATCTCAGTGGTAGAACGCTTGCAAAGCATGTGCAAAGGCCCAGGGTCAATCCCCCAGTACAAGAAAAGAAACGAAAAGAAAGGAAAAGACAAGAGAAAAGAGAAAAGAAAACAACAGAGCACCCAGAATTGCCAGATGTTGTGCCCCTCTGACCCTCCTGGTGTTGGAGTCAAGGTGCAAACTGCAGCACCAGCCCCGTCCACTTCTCCGTGGCCTACCACCTCTATTAAGAGCCACGCAGGAGGACCTCAAACTAAGCAATGCGACTCTAAGTGGATGAAGCCCCTTCCTAGCTCACCCCTGCAGTGGGCTCAGAAGGAACTCCTGGCAGTTGACTTTCACCTGCTCTTCAGCCTCTTGCAGCCTCTCTACCACCTTCTGCTTTGAGGCCGCTGCAAGCTGTGTCACCAGGCCATGGATTGTGTTGTCAGCTCGGGGGGCTACAGCACATCTAGGGCCCTGCACACCCCATCTGTCCCCATCCTTGCCCCACTTCTGCAGCTCTTTCACTGTGGCCTCTGGAATTCCTGGCCCACCACTGTCAAATCCCCTACGTAGCTGCAGCCTCTTCTCTGAAACCTTGCTCACTGGAAAGTTGACTCACTTCCAGAGACAATGCTTCCTGAGCAGAGTTTCTCTTTATCTCCCAGACTGCGGTGTCACTGGGCTGAGAGGAGGGGCGAGCGTTTGCTTCACTAGCTCCCTGTCCTCCAACACATACACGCCACTGCCACTTCCCAGCCACCATGCTTCACTGCTCTGTGCAAACACTCAGTGGTGCATCGCCCAGCAGCCTCCAGGCCTGAGGCCTAGTGGTCTCTTCTCAACTCCCTGGCCTTCTCTTGCCATTGAACTTCCCTCCTCTATCCCCTCACTCTCACCACACACCCTAGGATGACATCAATAACAAAACTCAAATTCTCAATTTCATATATACCACTCTCTGTGCTTCCCGCTCTTTTACCTTGTAGTACAACACTGACTCTCCCTTCAAATCCACTGCACCCATCCCCCTGACTCCCCTTAAACTTTTCATCCCTTGTCAGGGTAACTGATGAACTCAAAATTGCTGAGTTTCATGGCCCGCTCTTAGTGCTCAGGGTATGAGTCAATCGGTGATTATGTGACGTGGGCCATCAGTCCTCTCCATGTTCTTTCAACGCTTGGCTTCCAGGACAACGGACTTCGTGCTTTCCTTCCTACCTCGCTGGCTTCTTATCAGTCAACCTGCCGATTCCTCCTCTTCTCTCAGACCCCTTACTGTAGAGTGTTCCAGAGTTCAGACTTTGGTCCTCTTTTTTTTCTTTATTTACAGAGATCGCTTGATGATTTTATCTACTTTCTTGGCTTTAAGTAAAATTTAAATAGCAAAATCTCCCACATTTACAGTTTCTCTCTAGATATTTCTGATAAGGTATACACTCACATATCAACTCTCTTTCAACAACTTGGTGACACTCACCCTCCGATCTCATCCCTCAGTCTCCCCCACCCAAGCCTGCTTAGATCTCAGCCCATAGCAAATCTTGTTTGCTAAGAACAAAAAATTTGGAGCTGTTCCTGGCTGTGGCTGCTCCCACTGCCTGGAGCACTCATGCTTATTCCTCATGTCCTCTCAGTTAAATGAGGACTTAAGACATATGAGGGAAAGATTTCCATCTGCTTTATTCACTGATACACTTCAACTCCCTTAGAACAAAGCCTAGGACACAATATGGACACTCACTAAATATTTGTTTAAGATGTTAACTGAATGAATTACAACATAGTTGTTTAAAAGCTATGTGCCCAAACAATTTAGACAATGTTATTACTGGGTAAAATCGCACAAGATGCATCTCCCCCAACCCCAGTGTGAAAGCCTTGAGATGGAAAGGCTTAAAGCTGTTATTATTATTATTATTTTTTGGGGTGTTGAAGAGACTTGAAAAAATAAAGTAAAATGAAGTCTTAAGCCCAAGTGTGGTCCTGTGCTCAGCAAATGTTGCTGGGCTCTTACTATGGGCAAGATACTGTGCTGAAACATGGAGAAGAAGAAACAAATAAGGTTGGATCCCTGCTCTTAAGAAGCTAGTGAAGAGAGACAGACACGTCAGTAGAAGAGGGGTTAAGTATTACAAAGAGGTGCATCCACCGCAGCTTGGGCTGGGAGGCTGATCTAGTTGTGAGGTGGGGAGAAGGCTATCCCATGAACGTGACCCTGAGTAGCTGAGGGATTGAAAGAAGAAGAAAGCAGGGAGACGTGAACAGAGGCAGACTGCAAAGTATTTCATGAACTCTTGAAGAAGGGAAATCACTACTTCACTCAGTATGCAGAAGGGAAGTCTGACTAATATATAATTATGTATCTAATCTATAATCGGGAGAAGGGCCTGGCAATCCACTCCCAAGGCAATCCCGAAACAGTCAGCCATTGAAAACTCTATGAGGGTCGGATACTGACTCGACGGCACCTAACAACAACAACAATCTATAATCCATCTATTTTACTAATTAAAATACAATTCTGTATATCTTATACACAAATAATCTCATTTAACCTCGTGACAATTCTACAAAGTAGATATTATTCTAGTTCCTTTTTATAGAAGAAAAATAAAGCCGTCAGGGGTTAATGAAATCATCTAAGGATGACCATGTGCAGACCAAGCCTGTAAGGTCATTCAGGTCTGTCTGACACCCACGCTGGGCTGGGCCCTTTCAACGTGAATAATGAACTGTATCTTTCTTCAGTTTTTTTCTTCTTTTATTTAAAAAATCCTCTTTCTTCCCCTTCACTAGCTTTGTTTTTCCATTCTGCTAACCCCAGCTGGTTATTTCTGGAGCCGTGGGCTTCATCTTCCACACCTCAGTCTCTGTGCCATCCTTTCCAGCTCTTCATCCACTGGCACTACTTCATCAAGTACGAACGTTTTAATTTCCAACTCTAACTGGTTTGACCATTAGGGACGCCATGTTTTCTTATTCACTTGGAGATTTAATTATTCATTTTACAACCACTTTCTGTGCTGTGAGATTTGTTCATTCCATGTTAGGTTTTGTTTCCCCTCAAGTGAGAGTGACTTTTACATTTTTAATTAGTAATTGTTTTAGTTAGTATGCAAATTAATGGCTTTCATTATATTTCCATACATGCATATCACTGTACATTGCTCATGTTCATCCCCCATTATACTCTCATGTCCCCCCTCCCCCACAAACGGTCCTTCATCTGCTTATACATTGTGTGTGTATGTGTGTGTGTGTGTGTGTGTGTTTAGATCTAGATTCTGCCTGTGAGAGAGAATATAATATTTCTTTCTATCCCCATGACCTGTTCTTATTTCTCCCAGTTTAATTTCTTTTCTCCCCCCAAGTCGTCTCTCTTTTATTTTCATGACATATATACGTAAGTGTAATATATAATGTTATATATAAAAATTATATAGACATAAATATTATATATAATACTTATATTTATATATGCTTGGATTTAGCTCATTGGTAGAGTGCTGCTCCATACTCTCTGAGGACCCAGGTTCAATCCCCAGCACTGCAAAAACAAGAGAAGGATGCAGCAATTCACTCCTGAAGCAATTGTGAAACAATCAGCCACTAAAAATGCTATGAGGGTTGTGATGAGTTGGACCCAACTTGATGGCACCTCACAACAAACAAATACATACACACACATATATACGTACATACATACATATGTATATACATACATATATATGCATATACATATACATATATACATATATATACATATATGTTGTTGTTGTTGTTGTTAGGTGCCATCGAGTCGGTATCCGACTCATAGCAACCCTCTGTACAACAGGGGAAACACTATTGTCAGTGCTTCTCTGCTGTTCATAGGGTTTTCAATGGCAGATTGATTTTTGGGAGTGGGTTGCCAGGTCCTTCTCCCAAGCCTACAGCTTCTGGTGTTCCCAGGCGTTCTCCCATCCAGGTACTAACCAGGCCCGACCCTGCTTAGCTTCCGAGATCTGACGGGATCGGATGCCACAGGGCTATGGCTGCAGGCATATACACATATACATATACGTATATACATATATACATATGTATCAACAACAACAACAATAACAACACATATACGTATATACATATATATGTATATATGTGTGTGTGTGTTTGTATGGGTGTGTATATATGTGTGTGTATACACACACAAACACACACATATATAAATCTAGTGTCCACATATGAGAGAAAATATGCAATATTTGTTTTTCTGGGTCTGGCTTATTTGATGTAAAATGATGGTCTCTCGTTCTGTCCATTTTCCTGCAAATGTCATAATAGCATTCTCCCTTATGGCTGAGTGAGACTCCACGGTGAGTAAATACCACATGTCCTTGTCTGTTGATGGAGACTTCGGGTCATTGTGTATGCTGGCTACTGGGGAGAGTGCTGCAATGAACACGGACGAGCAGGGGTCTCCATATATGAAGACTTAGTTTTCTTCAGGCACACACCCGGGAGTGGTACAGCTGGGTCCTAAGAGAGTTCTTAGTGTTCTGAGGACCCTCTGTCCTGATTTCTACAGTGGCTGTACTAATTTCCAAGCCCCCCCCCCCTGCCCGCAGCCTCCCTGGCCTCCGGTCACCCTGCATCCTCGCCGGCATCCTGTGTGGACTGTTTTGTTCATGCCAGCCACTCTGACTGGGGTGAAGGTGTAGTTTTTTTTTTAGTGTGCTAAGCCTGCTGTTTCTTAAATGCTTGGTAAATTCTTGACATCTATTAATTCTTGCTTTCTGAGAGATTACTTCCTTGTCTGTGAGTGCTACCTCTTGTTTAGGACACTTTCTTCTGGTGGCTGTGGAATAGGGACGGAGTACGCTACAGTGTCGGACAGATAAGCAATTTCTGCTCTGTTACCTGGGGTTCCTGGCTCCCCTTGCTCTGCCACAGCTTGCATCTGGACAGAAACACAGTCCCTCTACCCTGTGGAGCACCAGGGACCAAGCTAGTCTTGCTGCTCTGAAGACAGCTCTGGGATGGTTAGGAGCAGGCCCTGGGCCACGGAATATGCCTGGTTCCCAGCCACCAGAGCAAGGGCCTGTCTTCCCTCGGCCTCTCTGCCAGGAGCGCACCCCTCTCCTGAAGGCAGTTTTGCCCTGTGTTTGTTTCACAGATCTGGTTTCTTCTGCTTCCTCTTTCTCAGGAATCTCTCAACACGTTTTTCTGATACTTCATGGGATTTTAAGAAAGAAGGGGGCGGAGCAGGCATATGTTCTGTCTCTCCTCCCAATTCACTCTTCCTTTCTGAAAGTCCATTTTAGTGTACAATGCATTTAAGTAATCTTTTAATTCTCAGAACCTCTGTCTAAAGTAGACATTTAATTTTACAGGCAAGAAAAGCGAGGCATAAGAAGGGAGCCACGTCTATTTCATATTTGCTCTGCATGGCCCTTACACCCAGCACACAGCAGCGTGAGAAAGCAGAGGTAATGGCAGACTAATTAGGAACTCTGGAGGTGGAAACTTTACCCATGTTTCAGTGAATAGTTGCAACAAGAATTCTTTGTTATTATGGCTGTGACAGCTTTTATAATGTTCTGTACTATTTGAATTTAATTCAAAAGACCTGATTTCTTCCTGACTACTTTGACCTGTCCCTTTAAGGGAGATCTTATCTATACTCATGATGAAATTAATACTTTAGCTAACATTTAGTAAATGCTTATTATATGACAAGGAAAATTGAAGGATTTGACATGTGTGATCCAAGTGATTGATCTGGACTGACTTTCCTGTCTAGGACTTCTGTTCTACCTAGGAGCCTTTAATCTTTACACTAACCATTAAGAATTTCTATAGATAAAGCGGAATAAATGAAAAGTCATATTTAAAATGAAATTTGGGGACTATGCTTCCTTTCCCATTATTATAGGCAACTGAAAGATGGGAAATCCCCTCAGGGTAAATAGCTGAACCATTTCCAATCTACTTTCAAGAAGGGCCTAACTTATCTAATAGTTCTTTCGTAACATTTAATAATATCTCCTCAGGAGACTATTGCATACGAAGTTATAAGATCAGGTTGCTCCAGACAAATAGAAGGATAGGGGTAGCCTAGGTCCAGTAGCCTGACTCTGGAGGGGCTGCCTTTGGGACCTTCGACCCCTGCTCACGTGGTGCCTGTGCAGACCCACAGACCGCTAGGCTCCTATCACCTAATCGGGAAAAAAAGACAGCGGTTACTTCACTTCCTGCCAGACTTCTGTGTTTCATTAAACGTGTTCAGGGAAATACATGAGCGTCAATCAATCTTTTGTCCCTCTTCTCCTAAGAATTTGTAATTTGATGGGCCAGTTTTGGCGGAGAAGACATACGAGGCATTTGCGAGTCCTTACTACGTGGCGGGTCGGCAATTCTGACATCTCTGCCCCAGAAGAGCTTGGGGTGGGAGGGCAGCTCACTGCATGGGAAGACGATGCATCACTGATCCCTCTCGCTCCCACAGCATCAATACTATGCCATCTTTGAAATGGCCCAGAACGGCATCTTTGTCACTGTGCTCACATTTGCACTGACCAAATAATGTGGGCAAAGTTGTAGGGGCTTCACCAAGATTCATGGCAGTGGCAACAAACCATGTTTCTAGGTTGTTTCTTCTTCTTTTTTTTAATGCTTAAAAGGCTTAAAAATGCTTTAAAGGCATTTTTATTTAAGAAGATCCTTGATGAAGGAGTAAAGTTCACTAGTTCTGTTAAGTCTCAATTCTGCGTGATTCCGTATAAAGGCAGCAAAAGCACTCTTGCAGACGTTTGCTGGAAAGGGAGTGAAGTGATCCTATCACTTCAAGAGCACAAATGACAGTATTTGCCACTGGTGATAAAATCTGAGGAGTACATAAGAACTGCAATTTTGGAAAACTGGCATTTGCGACTGTAAGTGGACAGCAATTCAATACTTACGACATCTGTTGTTGATTCGTGATCACAAATGGCATTTTGATACTGCGTGTGCCACAGTGCCCAGGAGGGATGCGTGACTCAGTGAGCCAATACTGTGCAAATGCTATGTGGATGTTTGTCACAAAACCCAAGACAGTTTAACATAAAAGTCTGAAAAGTTTACCAAGAAGGTTTCAGATCCACATTACAATTAACCTTTAAGACACTACCTCTTGCCAAGTTTTGATGTGGTATCAAACAAGAATAGCCATGACTAGCTGAAAAGGCCATTTTGCTCTTTCCAACTACACATAAGTTGTTCCAACTCCTTTGACCACAATAATAAGCTGTTCCAACTGCTACAACCAAAATAGAAGACCGTATCAAACTGAATGTAGAGGCAGAGTTAGAGTATTTGATTGTAATTCTTGTCAATTTTGTTTGAAAATTCCTGCTAATTTTGTTTGAAAAACAGAAATTTTTCAGAAAAATAGATTACTTATGTTAATAAGCAGTGGGTCAATTCTTGTTGTACTTAATGGTTAATAAATACTTTTACATGTTTCTGTTTTAACTTCTTATATGGTGACTATTGCTATAGACCACATACATAAAAGCACCTTGTGGCCCTTCCTAATTTTTAAGAGTATAAAATATAAAGGGCTATAAAACCAAAAATGTTTGGAACCTCTAACGAAGGACACAGGGCCACTGTAAATTCCAGGAGGTCAGGGTAGGAATCACACACTTGCCTGAAGAACAAATTCTTCACTGTGAAAAACCATCTCATTGTCCACACAGTGATGAGGAAGGCCAGTGCCTACTAATTAGCTGGCTGAGAGGATGGAGTCCAATGCCACACTGTTGTGGCTTGGATTTCAGAGAATACCATGATTAAAAACCCTGTGTTCTAGGGCAGATAGGAAACAAGTCAGAGAGAAACTAGGGTTTCACATAAGCATTATAAATACAGGTTCCCTAAACTGTCAGGAAGATTCAGCATGGGAACGGCACACTCCTGAGATCACCTGCATTATTTACAAAGGCCAGGAATATAAGAAAATACAAACAAAAAGTTGGATCTGAAAGAATTCTCTTTAGAAATTAAAAATTACATTTGCCAATACAAGGATGTCTCATTTTATTACAATCTACTTTACAGTGCTTCACAGATACTGGATTTTTGACCCACTGAAGGTTCATGGTATGCCTGCAGCCATAGCCCTGTGGCATCCGATCCTGTCACATCTCAGAAGCTAAGCAGGGTCAGGCCTTGTTAGTTCTTGGATGGGAGACCGCCTGGGAACATCAGGTGCTGTAGGCTTGGGAGAAGAACCTGGCAACCCACTCCCAAAAATCAATCCGCCATTGAAAACCCTACGAATAGCAAAGAAGCACTGACAATAGTGTTTCGCCTATTGGATGTAGGGTCGCTATGAGTCCGATACCAACTTGATGGCACCTAACAACAACAACGGGCTGGGATTTAGCTCAGTGGGTAGAGTGCTGCACTGCAGTCTCTGAGGTCCGGAGTTCAATTCCCAGCACTGCAAAAATGGGAGAAGGACCTGGCAGTCCACTCCCAAGGCAATCCCGAAACAGTCTGCCATTGAAAACCCTATGAGGGTCGCTATGAGTCGGATACCGACTCGACGGCACCTAACAACAACAACAACGAAGATTCATGGATACCACGCACCTATTGGTTTGTGTCTAACAGTATGTGTTCGTTTTGTGTCTCTGTGCCACATTCTGGTATTTGGTGCAGAACTTCAAACTTCTCTGCATAATTTTATTGGCTATGGCCATCTGTAATCAAAGATCTCTGATGCTATTACTGTAATTATTTGGGGGCATCACGAACTGCACCAATATAATAGGGCAATTTTACTCCATAACTGTTCTATCTGTTCTGACTGCTCCACCAACTGCCTCTTCCCCAGTCCCATTCTTTCTCTTCAGACCTCCCTATTCCTTAAGATACAATGTTACTGGTATTAAGACAATTAACAACCCGATGGTGGCTAAGTGTTCCGCTTGTAGGTCCCTGACTTTAAATGAAAATCCAGACTGATTAAGCTTGATGATGAAACACCCAAGTTGTTTATGCAAAGGAAGAGGATGTTAAAGGACAGAGTACATTTAGGGAACATTTAGGGTTCGTTTAGGGATTATTTTACTCCAGTGAATACATGAATAACGGGAAAGCAAAACACCTTACTGCTGGTATGAGCAAAGTCTTCAGGGCTTAGATAGAAGATCCAGCCAGTCACAATCTTCCCTTAAGCCAGAGCCTCGAGCAAGGCCCTAACTTGTTTCAACTCTATGAAAGCTGAGAGGCAAAGAAGCTGCTGAAGAAAAGTCTGGAGCTAGCGAAGGCTGGTTCATGAAGATTAAGGAAATATGTTTTCTCTGTAACATAAAATTGCAAGATGAAGGGGCAAGCGCTGATGCAGAAGCTTTGCAGCAGGTTATGTGGAAGATGGCGCTAAGGTGACAGATGAAGGGGCTACAGTGATCATGACTTTCAATGTAGATGAAAGCCTCTCTCTGGAAGGAGATGCTATGTAGGACAACTATTTTTGTGTGGTATTTGGGGGTTGAACCTAAGGCCGCACACATACTTTGTAAGTGTTCTGCCTCTGAGCTTCACTCCCAGTCCATTGTTGATTTTGGTTTTATTTGGAGACAGGGTCTCACTAAGGTACACAGGCTGCCTCTGGTCTTGAACTTGTGATCCCCTTGCCTCAGCCTCCCGGGTTGCTGGGATTAAAGGTGCGTGCCACCACACCCAGTACTATCTAGGACTTTCATAGCTAGAGAGGAGAAGTCAATGCCTGGCTTCAAAGCGTCAAAGGACAGGGTGACTCTCTTGTTATGGGCTAAGGCAGCTAGCTGGTTACTTTAGGTTGAAGCCAATCCTCACTTGCCATTTCTCATGATCCTTAGGACCTTAAGAATTATTCCAAACGTACTCTGCCTGTGCTCTGCAAATGGAAGAACAAAGCCTGGATGGCAGAGCATCTGTTTTACGACAGGGCTTACTGATTAAGCCCACTTTGGAGACCGCTGTGCACAAGAAGAGATTCCTTTTGAAATATAACTGTTTATTGTCAGTGCATCTGGTTACCAAAGAGCTCTGATAGCAATGTACACCGATAATGTTTTCATGGCTGCTAATACAACATCCATTTGGTAGCCCAGCGATTAAGAAGTAATTTAAGCTTTCAAGTTTTATTATTTAAGAAGTCCATTCTGTAATGCCAAAGCTGCTGTGAAGAGCGATTCCTCTGATGGGTTTGGGCAAAGTGAAGTGAAAACCTTCTGGAAAGGATTTGTTTATTCTAGAGGCTCTAAGAATATTTGAGATTCATGAAAGGAGGTTGAAATATCAACATTGATGGGAATTTGGAAGAAGGTGATTCCACCCCTCATGGATGATTGTGAGGGGCTCAGGACCTCCGTGGAGGAAGTCACTGCAGATGTGGTGGAAAAAGCAAGAGAATAGAATTGGAGAGGAGCGTGAAGACGAGAATGAATTGCCATAATCTCAGGGTGAAACTTCACAGAGGAGGAGTTGCATCTTATGAATGAGGAAAGAAAACACTTTCTTGAGAAAGAATCTAGTCCTGGTAAAGACGCTGTGAACACAGCTAAAATCAGGACAAAGGAATTAGAACACTACATCACCTTAGTAGACAGAGCAACAGCAGGGTTTGAGGGTTGACTCCAATTTTTAAACATGGGTAAAACGGTGTCAAACAGCAATTTATGCTACAGAGAAATCTTTCATCAAGACTTCAAGTCTTATTATTTAAGAAATCCATTTTTCTAAGGCTATGGCTGGCATGAATGAGGAGTTGCTTGTTATGGATACAAACTTCATTGCTATCTTATTTTAAGAAATTGCCACAGCTACTCTGACCTTAGGCAGTTATCATTGAGACTCTCTATCTGCAAAAAGATTATTATTCACTGATTGCTCAGATGATCATTAGTATTTTTAGCAATAAAGTACTTATTATTGCACTGGGCATGGTGGTGCATGCCTGTAATCCCAGTGGCTGGGGAGGCAGAGGCGGGAGGATCGCAAATTAGAGACCAGAGGTAGTCTAAGTAACTTAGTGAGATCCTGTCTCAAAAAGTAAAGAAAATGGGTTGGGGGCTCAGCTCAGTGGTCCAGCACTTGCAAAGCATGCAGGCGTGAGGCCCTGGGTTCAACCCCAGTACCGCAAAAAAAAAAAAAAAAAAATTTATTCTTTTTGCAATACAAAGGGGTTGAACCTAGGGCCTTGCACATGCTAGGCAAGTGCTCCACCACTGAGCTGCATCTCCAGCCCTGCCTCTGCCCTTGAACTCATGATCCCCCTGCCTCAGCCTCCCACAAGTTGCTGGGAGTATAGGTGTGTGTAGCAGCACCTGGCTTGAAGTACTTTTTAATTAAGGTATGCACACTGCTTAGTAGACATGGTGCTATTACACACTTTGCAAGCATAACTTTTATATGCGCTGGGAAGCCAAAGACATCAGCATGACTTTGCTTTATTGCCATGCTCGCAAGTGGAACATGTAAATAATTTTCAATTTAAAAGGCCAGGCCAAGTTTCGAGTTTAATCAGGGAATCCCTCTCTCTCTGAGAGAAAGGGTCAGTAATCCTATCAGGTCACAAAAATGGAAGGTCTGGTTTCCTAAATTACAGACCTTTCAGAACTGAGGCTGTGGACTTGGCTGTGAGGCACTGCCTGGCTCAGGAGAACATCCACCATGGGGGAGACGGGAAGAAAGACAGAGGCGAACTCATAAAATAACTTCATAAGGCTTCTGAAGGTACGAAATGAGACTTGGTGAAAACAACAGGTAGAAAGGAGGGCTTCGAGCGATTTGAGGAATCTCTCCTGCTCTTTATTCAGGTACATCAGAGTCACCAAAGACTCCAGTTTACAAAAGGGCAGGAAGGGTAAGGAAATTCTCTGTCCCCTCCTCTTCATTTTGCTGTGAATCCAAAGCTACTCCACAAAATCAAGTCTTATTTTGTTTTTGGGGGGTGGGTGGGTGTAAGGGATGAAACTTGGGGCCTTGAGCATGCTAGGTAAGTGCTCTATCACTGAGCTCAACGCCCCCCTCAAAAACAAAGTCTTACGCCAGGCGCGGTGGCGCATGCTTGTAATCCCAGTGGCTTGGGAGGTGGAGGCATGAGGATCTCAAGTTTGAGACCAGAGGCAATCTGCGAATCTTAGCGAGACCCTCTCTCAAAAAGTAAAATAAATGGGCTGGGGGTGCCGCTCAGTGGTCCAGCACTTGCAGAGCATGGAAGCACGAGGCCCTGGGTTCAACCACCAGTACCACAAAAAAACAAAACAAAACAACAACAACAACAAAAACAAAGTCTTTAAAAAACTATAGCCAAAAATTTATCCCCTACTTTTTTAAGAGATGGAGTATAATTTTAAAATGGCAGATGAAAAAATATATCACTTCCTCTTTTGGTAATAAATTGGTAACTTTAAAATGTAACTGGTTATTTTTCAATATCTAGGAGTCACCTTATTTTGTAAAGCTGAGGGCTATCAAAATCTGAACTTTACTGAGGCACTAGTGTCTGTTTACATGAGTTTCTACAAGAACAGTACATTCACTTAATTTATTAGAAATCTTACCATTGTTTCGGAAGAATCATCACCCATTTTGCTTTTCTAGTCATCATTACCATTTTGAAATATTAAGAAATAAGACAAGGGGAGGCCCACAATGGGGTCCACTTGCTCTCAGTACCCGCACAGCACCCCTGGGAAGCAGGGCCGGCACCTAGGACCCTGAAAAGAGAGCTTCAGTCATGGGGTGGGGGCAAGAAGACCAGGCTCAGGACAGACCAGGAGGAGATGAGGCAGAGACAGTGACGTGGGACAATTTCTCAACAACTTGCTTTCAGGTGTTGCGGTAAGAGAGTATGTGGGATCTTGTTGTCCCCTTTTTCTGTGGGGAGGGGTTCTCAGACTACAGTGGAGGCTTAAACCTCAGATAGGGCCAAACTTGATTATTTAATGACTTGTCTGTCTTAAATAAGCACATACTACCACACTGTGTGGCCATAAATTTTGTAGCTAGGGGTATGGCAGCAAAATGAGGTTATTTCCCTTTGTTACAACCTCATAGTACTACCGTTGATTTCGGCAGCCTCACCATACAAATCTCTTTTCTTACGGAGGTGGGAGCCTCCACCTCTCACTAAAAGCAGGCGCTTTAAGTCTTCTCTTTGACATATGTAAATTGCTAGCAGCATGACTCCTATGATGTGGGGCCATCATCAGGCAATACCAGGGTGATGTGGACACCAGCACTCTGATACTACCCAGTAGAGCTGATGGCCATGTGGGGGGCTGAGCGACTGATGGTGCTGTGCACTGGGGGGGGGGGGGAAGCGCTGGACAAAGAAACGCTCATGTCCCGAGCAGCGTGAAACAGAATCGCATGTGATTTTATCACACTCCTCAGAACAATGCAAGGTTTAAAATGATTACTTGTTCCTTTCTGGAATTTTCCCACTTAATAATATTTTCACATGGTGGCTGACTGTAGGTATCTGAAAAGGACGAAAGCAAACCTGCAGATAGAGGGAAAATAATGCGTGCATATACCCGTACACAGATCATATGAATGTATATACCCGTACACTAAACTCCACAATTCTCTGAGCTAGACGTTATGACCCCATTTCACACACTTGAAAACCCTCAGATTTTGATAGGTGAGGAATTGACTTCAGAGTCACAGGGTGGGACTGGTGAAGCTGAGACTAAGATCTTAGGCTTGCAGAGTGAGCAACTTCATCCTTGCTAGGCTCCCCAGGAACGAGTCTCCTGACACCCAGGATGCCCGAAGAGCACGGCCTTTGGGCCAGTCCTCAGAAAAGCACCATTGGCTCTGCTCCAACAAGCTCATTGAGGGTTCTGGGGGGACTCTGCTGGGGACTGTGGGCTGTTCTTCTGCAAGGGCTTTTCTAATCCTGCTGTGCTGGACTCCTCGTCCCTGCTCCCCACAAGCCACTGCCTGGGTGGGGCCTGGTCTCTCATCTCGCAGCTCCCACCCCCCTGTACAGATGACATCTTGGCTGGCTGTGGCCAGGAGCAGATGGGTCCCTCTGAAGCTGATCCTGTCCACTGTTACTCCATCGCAGCTGCCAGACCTCACCATTATTGTTCTACTTCCTAGGTCTCCATCTGGACCTTTCCAGAAATGCCCCCCACAATTGCTATCCAGGTAGTTTTGCTGCTATGACGCCCCCAGGAGCCTGACAGGAGAAAGGCAGTGCGTTTGGGTTAGAGTACCTGCTCCTACAGCATCCTGGTACTCAAGCTCAGACTCCACAGGTGCTCACACAACCCAACAGTCTCCCAAGGGACAACTTCAGCCAGTCCCCTGTTCCCTTGCACCTTGGAAAGATGTCTCTGTGTCTCACTCTCTCCCTGTCTCACGTGGCTGCTGGAGGGCCAGGTAAGATTGAATGTGAAGCATTTTATGAATAGTCAATTGTCATGGAGACCAGGCACAGTTAAAGATCAAGAGAGCGGAGTGTGGATTAAAGGTTCCATTGAGTTTGAATCCTATTTTTCCTTTAAAAGCAGTGTGATCTTGAGTAGGCAGCTAAATCTTTTGAGTCCCAACATCCAGAAATGTGTCAGACATAAAAGATGCTTGGTTAAAATACTGAAAGGAAGGATGCATAAATAAAAGTATCTGACTTATTGTTACTGCTTTATAAGTAATTCCTGCAGTGGTAATTACTATGACTGAGCATATGTATGTATATACACATACACTAAACTTCATAATTCTCTGAGCTAGACGTTATGATCCCATTTCACAGCCTTGAAAACCCTCAAATTTTGATAGGCGAGGAAATGACTTCAAAGTCACAGGTTGGGAGTGGAGAAGCTGAGAACAGAGACGTGTGCCAATGCAAAGCCTGCTTTTCACTGCTCTGAGACTAAGGTCTTAGGCTTGCAGAGCGAGCAACTTCATCCCTGCTCGGCTCCCCAGGAATGAGTCTCCTGACACCCAGAATGCCCCAAGAGCACAGCCTTCAGGCCAGTCCTCAGAGAAGCCTATGACAGTAATGATGAATGAGCAAAAATTAAATGAGCTTACGTACACAAAACACTTTTGACTGGCCTGAAATTTGGTACAAAATAAATAGTGATGGTTATTCATTATTGTTTTCCTTTGCAGTACTCAGGGGTTAAATCCCCATGTATGTGTCAGTTTGCTGTACTGTGGGGGCTTGCGTGTTGCTTTGATGGTGAAAGCTATGCTACCAGTATTAAAGATGCCAGCAGGGTCACTCACAGTGGACAGGTTTCAGCTGAGCTTCCAGACTAAGACAGACCAGGGAGCAGGAATTTGCAGCCCAGTCCCGAAACAAAAAGACCTCTTTAAAGTGTTGAAAAGTAAAGACGTTACATTGAAAACAAAGGCATGCCTGACTGATGCCATGGTGTTTTCAGTTGCATCATATGGTTGTGAAGGCTGGACATTCAATAAGGGATACAGCAGAAGAACTGATGCTTTTGAATTATGGTGCTGGAGGACGAATATTAAATGTACCATGGACTGTCAAAAGAACCAACAGGTCTGTCCTAGAAGAAGTGCAGCCAGAGTGCTCCTTGGAAGCAAGGATGGCTAGACTGCATCTTATGTATTTTGGACATGTAGTCAGAAGGGACCAATTCCTGGAGAAGGACATCAAATCTGGGAGAGTGGTTGGTCAACAAAGGAAAGGAAGACCCTCAACTAGATGGATTGACAGTGTCTGCAACAATAGGCTTGAACATAAAAAAGATCATGTGCCTGGCGCAGAATCAGGAAGTGTTTCGTTCCGTTGTACACAGGGTCGCTATGAATTAGACCTGACTAGGTAGCACCTGACAATAACAAACAAGGGTTGAACCTAGGAACTTGTGCATGCTGGCCAAAAACTCTATGACTAAGCAACACTCCCAGCCCCTTTTTTGTTTTTAGACAGGGTCGCACTGTATTGTGCAGGCTGCCTCTGGCTTCAAACTTGTGATCCTCCTACCTCCACCTCTTGAGTGCCTGGGATTATAGGTATAACTATTACTCTTAATCCTATTGTTATAATTAAGTTTATAAAACCTAATTTCAGTGTAACAATTACTTTGTCAACAGAAAGATTTTAAATGCCAATAAAGGTTTACCAAAGAATCTGAGACACATGTTTGCCTCTGATAGCTGCTATTTCCCCTCTCTCCTGTGAAATACTTCTAAATTTTACCTCCACCATAAAGTTCAGGAACATACTAGTACTTTGCTGAATCAAAGGGAAGAAATCGATCTTGAAAGGTCATGTGGCCTATCTGCTGGCCTTTACCTTAGTCAGGTGACAAAGCGATTATTTTCAGTCTTTTAGAGACAAGCCTGGATAACGTGTCACAGGAACACACTCCAAGAGGTCTGCCAGAAAGTTCTTATTCTACGCTTAAACTTCATTTCTTGGGAGAGACTCTGGATCCTTTTCCTCTTGTTCTGTTCTCCAAAGAGCTTGAGTACCACCTTCTGTATAGGAAGACTCAGGAAGACTGATCACTTGGAGGACGCAGTAAAGATGCACATGTGCAGTAATGGCTACTACTCTAGAGGAGGACCTGCTGCAACCACCACTGTCTGGTACTGTTGTGGTTGTTGTTAGGTGCCGTCAAGTCGGTATCCGACTCACAGTGACCCTCATAGGGTTTTCAATGGCTGACTGTTTCAGGATTGCCTCGGGAGTGGATTGCCAGGCCCTTCTCCCATTTTTGCGGTGCTGGGAATTGAACTCGGGACCTCAGAGACTGCAGCGCAGCACTCTACCAACTGAGCTAATTCCCAGCCCTGTCTGGTACTAGGTGTAATGAATTCAAGGTCACACGAGACACACAGATGTGCAAACAAAGATTGGATATGGCATTGACAGACTGGCAAATCAAATGCCTATTATGAGCTATGTTTCTACAGAAACTCTCATTTTTAAAACAAACTTGCAATATAACTATTACCTGAATTTTATAATTTTAGGTTGGAAAACACCTTCTTGCCACTGAAAGTCAGAAACTCTCAGCTCCTACACTGTGCTTTGTGACATGTTCTTGGTAGCAGTTACTATGTTCAGGCAGTATTTGTTCAACGGGTATTTACAGAGCATCCAGCATGTACTGCACTTGAGAACATAGCAGCCAACAAGATTTGGTCTTTGCCATTAAACACGTGTGAATCAGACACGTGGAAAGTCAGGTGGAGCACTGCAGTAGTGAGAGGCCCCTGAGTTTTGTAGGAAGTCAGAGATGGGGCATCTGAATCAGTTTTAGGGAGCATGGGAAGGGTTACTGGAAGAAGAGAAGGCTATAGTGACAGGTAAGAGAAAGGTCAAAGATGAAAAAACACAAACAAACAAATAAACAACAACAACAAAAATCCAGTGTGCTAAACAGAAGAACATTCAGCCTGACTTGGTAACAATACAGTAGCTAATCAGCCAGGCCCAGTGACTCAGGAGGCAGAGGCAGGGGGATTGTAGGTTCAAGGACAGAGGCAGCCTGTGCAACCTGCTGCATCTCTATGTGGGGCGCGCACCTCCTGGTTCTGCCCGGATGTTTGGACGGGTGGCACTGCTGCACACACAGATATTAAACACAATTCACTCGGGACCCTTGGGTGAGGGGTGCAGACTCCTACGGTCCTTGGGACACTGGCGGAGACGGGAGAAAGGAAAAGCCTCAGGCACTTTCGCCTTCTAGGGGCAAACACCCGTGTTGGCGTTCTCGGTGGTCACAAGGAGACCCTGTCTCAAGATAAAAACTAAAAAGGAAAAACTCAGTAGCTAGTCAGAGACCTAAAGTGATTCATGCAGACATGTGGCTAGACTGCCGTGGAGTCAGAAAAAAGCATATTCCTCTCATTTCCTAGTGTAGACGCTTCACTCCATAGCTGCTTGCTACCATCTTATTGAATCCTCAGCCATACATTCTAATAAGGGATATGGCTGGGTCCTTTTTAAAAAGCCAAGCCATTCGGGGAGACAAAGGCGATCAGTGGACTTCAGGTAGACAGAGTCAGAGAACCTTCTGGGGTGCTGTGCTCCCTGGGCTACAAGGTGGACATGTGTAAAAGGGCCCCTGAACAATGGGTTTCAGATAGTGTGGATTTCTACGCCATAGGCACATTTTATCTCAGGAAAGAAATGAAGAAAAGAAAAAAAACCTAACATATGTTAAGGGGAAACCAGGAGGCACACGTGACCTCCTCGACATGTACTGTCCCCTTCTGTTTTACCAATGTTGTTGTTGTTGTTGTTGTTGTTGTTGTTAGGTGATGTCAAGTTGTGTCCGACTCATAGCGACCCTCATAGGGTTTTCAATGGTAGATTGTTTTGGAATTGCCTTGAGAGTGGGTTGCCACATCCTTTTCCCATTTTTGCGGGGCTGGGAATCGAACTTGGGACCTCAGAGACTGCAGAGCAGCGCTCTACGAACTGAGCTAAATCCCAGCCCTGTTTTACCAATAGACCCCTGGAAAACTGGCGGGGGTCTGGGCGGGCAGGGCTTTAATAATGGCTTAATCCCAAAACACTCCACTCATTCGCCAGTTTTCCAGATGAAGCCATCAATGACATGGCGGCAAAATTCAAGGAGGAGGCTTCCATGTCCTATGGAGGCCGATCGCCCAGAGGGTTTGGTTTTCCATACTTCCTCCTGCCTTTCGCCTGAACCCCAACTCAGTGGCTGGAATGATACTAGCTACGGTGACTGAGGGGGGCCTCAGGACAGGGTTGGGGCTAAAGAGGCTGAAGGAAAGGCTGAAGGTGCCTAGAAGATGTAGCAGCGACCGGGAGCTGCTGAGCCTCGTGCATGAGAGGAGAAGAAACTTCTAACTGGACTGAGTTCAGGCTATGACAGAGCTCACCCGTCTTGGAGGACAGAGCACTGCATTGTCAAATGAGGGGTCTTAGTGTCCTTCTGCGGCTGACAGCAACTTCTGACTAGAAGCCGCTGCCCCGCTACTCCTTCCTCCTCTAAGGCTACAGATGGTTCTATGTCACTGGAAAAACAACAACAACTGCATTTTTATTAGATTCCAAGAAAAAGTAGCATGTAAGGAAAAGTGTGGGGTGCACGCCTCCTGGTCTGGCCTGGAGGTTCAGACGGGTGGCGCCACCGTGCACACAGATACTAAACACAGTACACTTGGGACCCTCAGGTGAGGGGCGCAGACTCCTGCAGCTCTTGGGACCCTGGAGGAGACGGGAGAAAGGAAAAGCCTCAGGCACTTTTGCCTTCCGGGGGCAAACACCCGTGTTGGTGGTCTCGGTGGTCACGAGGAGAGAGTTCTTGCTTCATCGGTGGTCAGACAGAGAGCGGGTTCTTTCCTTGTTGATGATTTTGACAGGAGAGCATTCTTTCCTCACCAAAGGTCCAGGGGAGAGCAGCGGGAGAGGTGTTTCCTCATCGGTGGTCAGGAAGGAATGGGCAAGAAGGTCTTGCTTAGCTGACAGTGTGGGTGAAGAGGGGAAGAGGCGGAGAAGGTGCCAAAAGGATGGAGCTGCCGCAGCGCAGCTCTTTATATAGCTGGCCCATGGAATGGCCTGAGCCAATCAGCTTTCAGTCCAATTGTTCAATTAGGAAGGGTTTTGTACAAACGTGCAACCAAGTTACTTTCATTTTCCCTAGATTTTTAATTTACAAAACCAGATATTCAAAAGCCATTTTCCCAGTTTGGGAGTTTTTGCCAATTTCCTCCCAATTTTTCCCTACAGAAAAGGACATTTTGTTCACAAGAACTTCCTCAGTTCACGCTGTGCCTTTTTCCCCCTGACACATCTGAGTCCCCCTCACGTAGGAGCCGCAGCGACGCGGTGTGTGCGTTTCATGTCATGCCACGAGGACCTCCCTTGTATACTCATATCTTCATTTTAAAGGAGTCTTTTCCACCTTACTGGGCTCATTTTTTGATGTTTATTTATTTATTTTACTCATTTTTAAGGGAGGAAGGAGTTAAGATATCGCATAACCAAATCTAAAAGGCAAAGAGAATTTTCTGAGGAGTTGTGCTCATTTTAGAATGATGATATAGCATTAAATCAGTTACCAAGGAGCAAGTTTTGGTGCCAAACAAACATCAGAATCTGGGTTATAGCACTCTTCTGGGTAAGCTCAGGCAAAATCAATTCAGTATTCATATTGGAAAAATGGTTTTAAAATACATCCTTTAAAGTTTGTATGAAGTTTAAATGAAATAATGTGTTACACATACATATTAAGCCTGCAGCCTTAGCACTGTGGCTTCCAATCCCTTCAGATCTTGGCTGCTAAGCAGGCTAGGGCCTGCTTAGTACTTGGGATGGGAGACTGCCTGGGAACACCAGATACTGTAGGCTTGGGAGAAGGACCAGGAAACCTACTCCCCAAAATCAATCTGCCATTGAAAACCCTGTGATTAGCAGAAAAGCACTGACAATAGTGTTTGGCCTGTTGTACATAGAGTCGCTATGAGTTGAACACTGACTTCACAGCATCTAACAACAGCAGCAGCAATATACATTAAGCTCTTCTATAAAGACAGATGTTGATAATATTAAAGCAGTGGTCCTAATACTTTGATGTCATACAATCTATTCAGCCAACATTTACTCTTGCCTAAGAGAGTGAAGAACTTATTTTATTGACCCATGCCTAACAGAAATAACAATAATTAAAAGTTTCCTTACATTGGTCACCACTCTGAGATTTCACAATCACCTTGGACTTTGAGGTAGGTGAATACTATTCTGTCCACTCTATCCGTTAAACATAAGGCTTCACAGAGCTCACTGTGTGTCTCTTCAAAGTCCTGGAGCAAATGGCACTGCTGGGACTCAAGTTTAGACCTGGCTTTTGATTTAAGCTTCAGTATTTCTTCTATGCTGTTGTTAGGTGTCATTGAGTCAGGTCCAACTCATAGTGACCCTATGTACAATAGAAGGAAACAATTCCCTTCTGTGCCAGGAACACTATCTTTTTTTATTTCTAATCCCATTGCTATAAGCACTATGTCAGTCCATCTAGTTGAGGGTCTTCCTTTCTTTCATTGACCAACCACCCTCCCAACCATGATGTCCTTCTCCAGGGATTGGTTCCTCCTGAGTACATGTCCAAAATATGTAAGATGTAGTCTAGCCATTCTTGCTTCCAAGGAGCACTCTGGTTGCACTTTTCTAGGACAGATATGTTGGTTCTTTCGGCAGTCCCTGGTATATTTAATATTTGTCTCCAGCAACCTAATTCAAAAGTATTAATTCTTCTCCTGTCTCCCTTGTTTGCAGTCTAGTTTTCATAACCACATGATATGACTGAAAATACCATGGTGTGAGTCAGGTGCACCTTTGTCTTCAATGTGACATCTTTACATTTGAACACTTTAAAGAAGTCTTTGATGTCAACTTTTCCCAAAGCAATGCATCTCTTGATTTCTTTACTGCTGGCTCCCTGGGTGTTGATTGTAGAATCAAGTAAAGCAAAATCTGGGACAACTTCAATCTTTTTTCCATTTGTTATGAACTTGCATACTGACTCAGGTATAAGGATTTTTGTTTTGCTGATGTTGAGGTTCAATCCATACATAAGGCTGTCTTCTTTGATCTTCGTCAGGAGGCATTTCAAATCCTCTTTACTTTTCACAAGCAGAGTTCCATCATCTGCATAACACAGGTTGTTAATGAGTCTTCCTCCAATCATGATGCCACATTCTTCTTCATAAAGTCCACCTTCTTGGATTGTTTGCTCCACATAGATATTGAAAAGGTATGGCGAAAGGATACAGCCCTGACACACATCTTTCTCAACTTTAAACGAGACAGTGTTTCCTTGTTCTGTTTGAACCATTGTCTAAAGGTCCATGTACAGATTACTCATGAGTACAATTCGGTGCTCTGGTATTCCCATTTGCAGTGTTATCCATAATTTATTATGGTCCACACCACTGAATGCCTTTGCATAATCAATAAAACATAGACAAACATCTTTCTGGTATTCTCTGTTTTCACCTAATATCCATCTGACATCAGCAATGATGTCCCTGGTTCTACACCCTCTTTTGAATCCAGCTTGATTTTCTGGCAGTTCCCTGTCTATATACCCCTATAGTCACTTTTGAATGATCTTTAGCAACATTTTGCTTGCATGTGATATTAATGATACCATTTAATGGTTTCCACATTCAGTTGAATTGCCTTTCTTAGGAATAGGCACAAATACAGATCTCTTCTAGTCAGTTGGCCTGGTAGCTATTTTCCAAATCTCTTGGTATAAACAAGTGAGCACCTACAGTGCTGCATCTGCTTGTTGAAACATCTCCACTGGTATTCCATCAATGTTTTCTATAGCAGTCAGTTAATTCCAATGATGAACTGATATCTCAGAAAAGTTATCAAAACTAATATTTCTTTTAAAAAACAAGGAAATAGATCCAATGATTATAATTTTTTTTTCTGGCAAAGGACTATTTAAAAAGTAATATAAATTATATTCAGCGCCACTATACATCACATATAATTTTAATAATAATTGTTTCCACGAAATATTGAAATTACATATTAGGGATTTCCAGGTAGAAGCAATGGGCAGATGTAAGGAGAATAACTGCGCAGACTGGCTTTGTGGGAAAGTCTTCACAATGAGGAATATGTCTGGAAATAGTTCCTAGGGAAGGAAGCTTGGAAGACTGGTAAGGATAACTTTCAGAGTAACAAAATATGTACTTGCGTTCATATATATATGTAAACACTTTTGGGGAAAGAAGTTGAAGATTGAGTGCATTAAGTCTCCTTATTTGCATTTTTAGTTTTGATAACCTAAGTCCAATTGGATTGGGTGCCAAGGCACATGACCTTTTGGTACTGGATTCTTTGGCCCTTCCATCAACATCAGAAATGGTCTACCAACATTTTATATGGAAGTTTATGGTATTAGCTGAATCATCTGTTAATCTTCAATTTGTTTTTATGGCCAATCTTTTCACCTGCTATACTGAGGTACATTCTGGGTAGAAAATCTGATAAATACACTGAGTTAATACTTGCATCTCAAAGCCATATCTTTTACTTGTTAAGACATTGATTGTAATCTGCAATATTTACAATAGTGAAATAATTAAATCTGGAGGAAAGCCTCGGGAGATATTTTTATGGGACTGTCAGCATCCTAGTAAGGTAAGGGTAGGCAAGCAAATGGTTTTGAGTATTTCTGTGCAACCTGGGAGCAGACTAGCTTGCTTTAGCATGCATAGCAAATTCTACAGGCCTGGGGACTCAGTGCCAGAGCACCTGCGAGCTCACCACTCTTCAAAAACACAGTGAAAATAATTTGAAGCACACTACCCAAAGTACTGTATTTAAACTCATTGTTAAGAAATTGAGACAAGATTGCCTTCTTTGTTTCTTGTGGGGTTTTTGTTAATTTGGCTTTCAGTGTTCTGAGACAAGGTCTCCCCATGTAGCCCAGGTTGGGCTCAAACTCGTGATCTTCCTGCCTCAATCCTGAGAGAGCTGGCTTATTATGGTTTAAAAATCACTGATGTGTGAAGTAAAATTCTACTCCATATTTATTGAATAGGTATTTATTGAGCACTCTGTATGTTTCAGCACAGTGCTACTCAATTGGGAATATAGCAATGAACAGATTTAAAGAAGGAAGATAATGATCAAAAAGAATTGCTTCAATATAAAATTAAAGTTGTGAAGGAAAACTGCTTGGTCTCATGAAAAATGTAAATTCTATGGGGAAAGATCATCCTGGCTGTACTATGGAGAAATGAGAGGAAAGAGCTTGAGTGGATGTAGGGTGCACAGCAAGCAGGCTGCTGGTACTCCAGATACAAGACACATCAACATGGACCAGCAGGGGGACAATGTGTACTGGACAATACCCTGATTTACATTGTTAGGCACCGTGGAGTCAGGTCCAACTCATAGCAACTCTCATAAGGTTTTCAGTGGCTGATTGTTTCAGGAGTGGACTGTCATATCCTTCTCCTGTTTTTGCAGTACTGGAGATATAATTCAGGTCCTCAGACAGTGCACGGGCTGGGATTTAGCTCAGTTGGTAGAGCACTGCACTGCAGTTTCTGAGGTCCCGAGTTCAATTCCCAGTGCCGCAAAAATGGGAGAAGGACCTGGCAATCCACTCCCTAAGGCAATCCCGATACAGTCGCCATTGAAAACCCTATGAGGGTCATTATGAGTCGAATACCGACTCAATGGCACCTAATAACAACATATTTGACAGTGCTTCCTTACTATTCATAGAGTTGGGCTGGGATTTAGCTCAGTTGGTAGAGTGCTGCTCTAAGGCCTCTGAGGTCCCGAGTTCGATTCCCCACACCATAAAAATGGGAGAAGGACGTGGCAATCCACTTCCAAGGCAATCCCGAAACAGTCAGTCATTGAAAACCCTGTGAGGGTCACTACGAGTCAGACTCGACTCGATATCACCTAACAACAACAACAACAGATAGTGCAGAGCAGCACTCTCACCAACTGAGCTAAACCCCAAGCCCCTTTATTTACAGTAATCAGGAAATATGTGACACTCTGATGGCATTTAGCTCCATCACCCAAATGGCCCTTATTGGTCCTTCTTTCGCCTCTTCATGTACTCTCCTCTCCTTCTTATGTATTCTATGCTGAAGCATCACCGAAGAACTACTTGCTATCGGCGCCCACCACACCCGTTCACAGGACCACCACACATGTAATGTGTGTCTCCTGCTGGTTTTCCTGGTAAAACGGTCACCTATCATTTGACAGTTTAATAGATAAACTTACTAAACAAAAACTCACTCACTGGAGATTTGTTGAAACTACCTTTTCAAAATTTCCTTGGAGTTTTATTTGTATTATTGCAGCTACGACAATCGCATTGGTTTTCACTGCCAGTGGCATTCCACTGTGTGCATGCATCACAGTTTATTCCTCTGTGGATGCCTTTTCACTACTGTTTTCAGAGGTTGGCTGTGATAAATCAAGTGACTCTGAATATTGTTGGGTAATGCTTCTTCTTTATACATATTCTCATTTCTCTTGGATGAAATTGTTAGAAGTGAAATTATTGATTTATAAAGGACATAGTTTAACTGTTTTTTTTTAATATGCCAAAGTGAGTTGGGCACTATGGTGCACACTTGTAATCCAAGCGACTCAGGAGGCAGAGGCAGGAAGATCATAAGTTTGAGGCCAGAGGCCTATGTAACTTACTAAGACCCTGTGTCAATATAGAAACAAACAAATAAACAAACAAACTGAAAAATAGGCCAGGGGTATGGCTCAGAGATAGAGCACAAATGCAAAAGCATTTGTGAGGACCTGGGCTCAATACTCTAGTACTGAGAAAAAAAATCATGCTGTACATAATACATGTTGTTGTTGTTGTTAGGTGCTATCGAGTCGAGTCCAACTCATAGCGACCCTCATAGGGTTTTCAATGGCTGACTGTTTTGGGATTGCCTTGGGGGTGGGTTGCCACATCCTTCTCCCATTTTTGCGGTGCTGGGAACGGAACTCGGGACCTCAGAGACTGCAGAGCGGCACTCTACCAACTAAACTAAATCCCAGCCCCTACACAATACATACATACCATTAAAAACTGTGCTGAAGTTTCCACAGTTATTTAATGCAATGTAGAAGAATTCTACTTGTCCTGTAACTTTGCCAGCAGTTAGGCTATCAATGATTTTCATTTTTGCCATTCTATTGGGTGTCTAGTGGTATTCTATTGAGGTTTTAATTTGTATTTGCATTTCCTTGATGAGTAATGATGTTGAACACTTTTGCATGTTCTTATCGGCCATTTGAATATACATTGTTAGGATATTTCTGTACAAGTTTTTGCTTGTTTATAAAACTATATTGATTATGTTTTTCTTATTGAGTTATAGAGAGTCTTTATATAGTTTGGATAAAGGTCTTGTCAGATATCTGTGTTGGAAGCATTTTCTCCTTGCCTGAATTTTTCCTATTTAATCTTTAGTGATATATCTTTTGATAAAGAGATGTTTATAATTTTGATGAAGTCAAACTTATAATTTTTTTATGATTACATTTTCCATAACCTCTTTCAGACACAAAAAACTATACTTTCACCTTGTTGTTGTTGTTGTTAGGTGCCGTCGAGTCGGTATCCGACTCATAGCAACCCTCTGTTCAACAGGGGAAACACTATTGTCAGTGCTTCTCTGCTGTTCATAGGGTTTTCAATGGCTAGCAGCTTTATAAATTTATCTTTTACCTTTAAGTCATGAGAAATGTTAAATTAACATTTGTAAGTGGTGTGAGATGTGTGACTGAGGAGAGAGTCAACAATTTCTCACCTATACATATATCTGGGCTGGGGTTTCACTCAGTTGGTAGAGTGCTGCTCTGAGCTCTCTGAAGCCCCCAGCACAGCTAAAATGGGAGAAGGACCTGGAAGCCTATTCTTGAAACAACCTTGAAACTATCAGCCATTGAAAACCCTATGAATAGCAGAGAAGCAATGATGTAGTGCTGGGCATGTCACAGTGTTGAGGAGTGTTTCGTTCTTTTGTACATAGGGTTGCTATGTGTCGGACCCAACTAGATGGCACCCAACAACAACAACAACATACTGTATCTAATTACTAAAGTATTATTGCTTATTTGCTTGCTTGCTTGATTTATTTATTTAATTAGCTATTCACTCATTCACGTTGTTGGGAATGGAATCCAGGACCTTGCCCTTGCTAAGCAAGTGCTCTATTACTGAGCTATATCCCCAACCTCAGCATTACTTATTGAAAAGATAATGGTTTATTCACTGAATTATATTGGTACCCATACTGAATGTACTAATGTATGGGGTTAACTTTCATATATTCCTTGATCTGCTTTTAATTAATCCACTCAAAATAGCACACTATCTGGATTATGTTGTTTTTAAGTCTAGAAGACAACAGAGTATTCCAAATCTGTTCTTATCAAGAATATTTCTGCAATTATGGGTCCCACTGAATTTTCAAATATATTAGAACCAGCTTGTCATTTTCTATGAAAACAAACATGACAACAAAAAACAGCTTGCAAAAGTTCTGATGTAATGATTTCACAGATAATTTAGGGAGAGAATTGGCATTTTAACAATGGCAAATCTTCTAATGCAAAAAAATGGTATATCTGTATTTAGTTAGGTCATTGTTACTTTTTATAAGTAATGTTTAATAGTTGTTAGTACAGACAAACTGTACATTTTGATAAAATTATCCTGAGGAATCTTCATCTATTTTTAATGGGCATTTAAAATACTATATACACTTTTAAAAAAAGAACTGGGCAGTTTCTTTAAAGGTTAAGCATAAATGTACTATTTGATGTAGCAATTTACGCTCCTCATTATCTGCACACGGGTCTACACAAAGACTTGCACATAAATGTTCATAGCAGCTAAGAAGCGGGAACAACCCTAGTATCTACCATCTAGTAAGGGAATTAACCCAATGTAGCATATCCATAGAATAGAATAAAGAGGAAACAGTGATCCATGCTCTAATGTGAACTGATCTAAAACACAATGCTGTGTGAAAGGCACCCAATGTAAAAGGTCTCATGTGGCATGATTACATTTATATGAAATGCTCAGGACAGGAAAATCCATAGGAACAAAATGAGATTGACGATGGCTGGCGGGTGGGTAGGAAAAGGGATTAATTTAAAACAGATATGAGGGAGCAAACTACAGGGGGAGAAATGTTCCTAAACAAGATCACATTGGTTGCCCAACTCTGTAAATGTACCAAAAAATCATTAAACTTTTAATTTAAATGATGAATTCTATGTTATGTTCAAAAATCTCCCTTAAGTACTTTATGTCTTTTAGAAAGATATTGACTGTGTTTCATTCAAAGGTTATTTTTCAGACAGTAATTGTGACTACACAGAAATACACCTTTGTCTACTGACTTTGTATTACACAAGTGATAAATTTACTTACTATTCCTCGAGTTTTTTTTTTTAAGTAGATCCCTTAGGATTTTCCATTATCAGACTACATCATCTATTAGTAAATGCAGAATTTCCATCTTCCTTTTAAATCCATGTAATTGATTTTTTTTTTTACTTCTCTTGCTGCATTGATTAGGTTTTTTAGTATAATACGGAATAAAAGAAGTCAGTCAGGACAAATGTGCCTGTTCCCAACACTAGGAGGAAGATATTAAACATTTCAGGTTAAGTGTAAATCAGCTGTCAGGTTTTTAAAATCATTTTTGTATACCATCCTTTTTTCTTGCCTTGCCCTGCCATGCCTATCCTTTCCTTCCACAGATAGTGACATTATTACTTCCTTAAAGCTGGATTGGAACCACTAGAAATGCCATCTGGCCTGGAGTTTCATTTTGGAGGATTTTTACTTCTCTTTCATTAAAGGACACTGAACCATACAAGTTTTCTATTTTTTCTGTGTAAGTATTCATAAAATATGCTCCTAAAATAATTTGTCAAATTTTTCTGAGTTGTTAGGTACATTGCCATAAAGCTGTCCATAATATTCTCTCTCATTTTCTTGGGATGGGAATTTGCAGTGATGTTCTTCCCTCTTTAATTCTTAATCCTGGTAACCTGAGTTTTTTCTTTTTTCTCTCTTGATCTGTTTCCCTCCGTTTATCAATTTTAGTAATCTGCTTAAAGAAAAACAACAAAGTAAAGCTAATTAATCCTTATTACTTTTCTCTTTCATTTCTAGTCTTTATTATTTTCTATCTTTTTCTTAACAAGACATTTTCAACATCAAATACCTATATGAGAAAAGAAAGAAGATATAAAATCAAGACTCTGCTCTTCTGTCTTAAGAAATTACCAAGGCAGAGCAAATTAAACCCAGGTTTGGTAGAAAAAAGATTAAAATCTCTAAAGTCTAAAATCCCCAAAGTATAAAATCTTGAAAGACTAAAATCCCAAAAATATAATTGTGGAAAACTAATTTAGAAGTGTTATTTAAAATATATTACTTACATTTTAAGAGGGATTTTATCTGAGAAACATAAAACATGACAGAATACCTTATATACTGCTTTATACAATAGAATAGGCAGTAATAACATACTTAGGTATTTTGCAATCATGAACATTCAGCTACATTAATAACAGCAGCACAGGTGTAGGTTATGAGTGATGAAATGTATTCATAAAGACATAGGTCATGAGAGAGTGGCTAAGATGGCAGACAGATAATACCCACCTTCTGACTTGGAGTAAAAGGAGAGCTTAAAGAATAGTTTAGAACACACATTGATCAGTCAGATAGAGTAATAAGTTAGATAAGAGGTAGGGGATATATATATATATGTGTGTGTGTGTGTGTGTGTGTGTGTGTGTGTGTGTAAAAATCTATAGATTAGGTAAATACCACCAACTCCAGAAAACATTTAGATAGGGAGGAATCAGCATGGCAGGTCAGTGAATGTGATAGCATAAATGTGGAGATTTGTTCCTGCAGGAAGAGAAAATTAGCAATTGCACAGAGCTGCGCCACCAGGAAACTCACAAACAATTCCTCCCGCACGTGGACTGCACAGACAGCAGAGAGAGCCAGGGGACCAACGAGATTGCATTGCAAAGTGGAGAAGAACTAGAGAAACCACAGTGGACCATCCCCCATTGCCCAGATCACAGAGTAGAGGGAATATAGTCCAGGGAAAATTCCATGCGGGTGTCTAGAACTTGGATCTGCCAGGGAGCACAACCCTGGCAACCCACCAACATCTGCCAAGAAGACATAGGCAGCACTTTCAACAGAGAGCAACTGGTGACTGAGTCTTCGAAACCAGGTGCAGCTGCCATCACCCTACCACGGAGGTCTGGGCTGTACAGTTTGCAATAGGAGAGTGATGGTGCTCAAGTCCCATAGGGGAGCACAAACCTCAGACCCACAGTGGGGGGTGACACGATATTACCCCACCCACTACAGTGTGGGATTAGTGAGTGTGGTGGGGTTTGGGGCCCACTTGTGGGTAGAGCAGGCTGGGGCAATAGCTGCGGCTGGCACCTATAGCCCAGCCACAATTCCCCCCCACCCATGACCCACCCAGAGGTCCCAGCTGGGCAGTTTGTGTCAGGGGAGCGTTGTGGTACAACTTCCACACAGGAGCGCAGGCCTCAGATTCACTGGGGGTGGAAGGATATCATCCTGCCAATCGTAGCAGGGATTGGTATGTGAGTACAGTAGGGCTTGGGTCTCTCAGGAGGGCAGAGCAAGCCTGGACAGTAGCGGAGGCTGGCACCTACAGTATAGCCACCAGCCCCTCACTCCGGAGGTTCTGGTGGGTAGCCCTGTTTGTGACAGGAGAGTGCTGTGGCATGACTCCCACATGGGAGCACAGGCCTCAGATCCACCAGGGGTGGCAAGGTATCATCCCACCCACTGCAGGGCAGGACTGGCAGTGAGTGCAGTGGGGCTCAAAATCCATGAGTAGGCAGAGGGCCCAACGCTGAGATCTATCTTGTGCAGCCATCTGCTCCCACAGTTTGGGCTGGGGCTGTGCTCTCTGAACTGAGATCTGGGTGTATGAGCTCTGTGGGGGAGGCAGAACTCTGGAAAGCACAGCACAGGTCATAGTGCCTCTCTGCTAACACAGCACAGGTAGAACACTCTACAGGGTGGATCTCTGAGAGCACCTTGTAACCAGGTCCAGCCTGAGAGACCAGCGTGGATTTCCCAACATCATACTCCACTAGAGGGATGCTGTGCAGAAACCCCTGCCCCCAGACCTGCTGGCTTTCAGCTAAAGAGTGATCCCTTTCCCTGCAATGGAACTGAGAAATCTCAATATAAAGCTGTCTTCACTGTGTAGGAAAATTTATGCAAGAGAAGAATGAAAACGGATCTAAAAATGGAGGCACTAGTAGGGACAAAATTGAAAAACCCTGTACACCTTCCCCTGACAGCAGCAGGCAGGAAGGAGAGAATGTGAAACACTGGGCAAGGACTCTCTCCTGAGGAAAGTGAGGTGGGGCCCTCTCAGAGGTTGATGACTGCTGCTCATACTACAAAAGGTGGTTAAACCTGAGCTCTATAGTATACCCTACTTCCTCATTCTCTTTACTTTTCCAGTATTCCTTTGTGTACATGTGTGTATTTTTTGTTGTAAATGTTGCTTTCCTTCTGTTTTTTTTTCTTTGACACTTTTTAGATTTATTAGTTCATTTTTGTCTGTGTGTCTTAAAGATGTTATTTTCTGTTCTGTTGTGATATTGTTTTCCTTCTATTGTTTTCTTTTTCTCTCTCCTTCTTCTTTCCCCATCTCCTCCCCGGCCTTCTCTTCCAGTAGAGAAACAGAGATTGTTGCCTCCCTGGCCCCCATTCTCATTGGAATAGTGAACAGGAGAGTGGGAAACTGAGGCCAGGTCATGGAGAAGAGCAACACGAGCTGACAGTTCCCTGAACCTACAAGAACCAGTACAGAACAAGGCTCATCTCAAGCTGGGGTAGGGCTGGTGATTCAGAGTAAGAGCCCCACAGACTAGACAACCTAGGACTCACAGTATAGGCTGTAGACCAATTGGGGGCTGGAAATGCAGGGGACAGAGAGAAACTATAGGGGACAGCACTGAATACAGAGTCTGCAGTAGATCCTAGACATTGGGAATGGAGGCTGCAACCTATGGGGTTGGGTAGCAAGAGGAAAGTGCCAGAGATTCATCATCACCCAAACCCAAAGGAATGCCAGAGGGAAAAGCTCTTCACACTTGGAGGAGGCAGATCCTAATTCCCAGACCAAGCAATGGGCAAGCCTCAGGAAAAAAAAAAAAAGAAAGAAAGTACAAGAAACATGAAAGAACACACTGGATGCAAAGATCTCACAGACCAATGCCCCTCATCAGACAATATCAAACAATCCTGATTTCTAGAGATGTCTGAATCGGAATTCAGATTTTGGTTATTAATATGATAAAAGATATCAAAGCTAACACCAGCCACACCCTCAAGATCAAGAAAAATGTATCTCATCTGGAGTCAGTACTCTCCTTGCAGCTAGAAATGGTCAGAAAAAAACCAAGCTGCAATCCTTGAGATGCAAGCCAAGCTGAATGAAATAAACACTACAATAGAATCCTCAACATCGAGATTGGATGAAGCTGAACCGAGAATTTCAGACATAGAGGAAGGAATACAAGATATTACCTACATGCAAGCTAAGATGGAGAGAATAATGAAACAATTTAAGAAGTCAGGGAGTCCCTGAAGCAGAAGAAAATAATACAAGAGGATTAGGACATTTATTCCAGGATATTCTGAGTGAAAAATTGCCAAATCTAAGGCAAGAATTGCATACTTACAAAACTCAATCATTCAGAACCCCACCCAGAGTAGACCAAAACAGATTCTCCCCATGAGACAATTGTACAAATGCTTACTTTGGATAGAAGAGAAGCAGTTTTGAAAGCAACTAGGGAAAAACACCAACTTACTTTCAAAGGAAAACCCATTAAAATATCTGCAGATTTCTCCACATCAACATTGAAAGCTAGAAAGGCCTGGATGCATATAATTCACATTCTGAAAAAGAACAACCTCCACCCAAGAATACATTACTCAGCAAAGTTATCTTTTAAAATAGATGAGGAGTATAAGACATTCCATGATATTGCCCCATTCAAAATAATTCACAACCACCGAGCTGGCATTACAGAGGATCCTCAATCAACTACCACATACAGTGGAGATAAGATAACACTACATAGAAGATCAAAGAAATGAACAATTAACATGAGAGGAAATCAAGAAGGAAACAGGATGAACATGAATCAAAAATCAGTACTGACTGGATGCATAACAATAAACACTTCTCAATAATTACATTTAATGTAAATGGTTTTAACTCAAAAATTAAGAGACATAGACTGGCCAATTGGATGAACAAACATAAACCCTGGATCTGTGCCATTCAAGAGATTCACCTAACCTACAAAGAGTGTAATAGGTTGAGAAAACAATATCAAGCGGGGGGGGGGGGGAAGCAGGAGTCACAATACTAATTTTGGATAGATTAATTTTTAATCCAAAACAAATTAGAAGAGACAAAGGAGGACACTACATATTACTAAAAGGAACAATCAACCAGGAACCAACAACGTTACTCAATATATATTCTCCAAATATAAGGGCACCTAGATACATAAAACAAACTTTATGGAGAATAAAGGATTACATCGGTCTAAAAACAATAAGTAAAGGAGACTACAATACTACACATTCGCCAACAGACAGGTCATCAAAACAAAAAATCAACAGAGAAATGACATGCTTAATTTGCACCTTAGACCAACTGGAACTCACAGTTATCTACAGAATATTCCATCCATCTGATGAGGAATATACATCCTTCTCAGCACATGAAACTTTCTCCAAGATAGAGCACATTTCAGTACACAAAAGTAGCCTCAATAAATACAAAAATGTAGAAATTATCCCCTGTACCTTATCAGACCACAATGGAATAAAGTTGGAACTCAAAAGTGAGAAAGACACCAGAAATTTTATAAATTCATGGAGACTAAATAATACACTGCTGAATGATCAATGGGCTATTATAGAAATTAAAGCAGAAATTTAAAAATTCCTACAATCAAATGAGGATGAAAACACATCCTACCAAAACATGGGATACAGCAAAGGCAGTTCTAAGGGGGAAGTTCATAGCATTGAGTGACTTCATCAGTAAGGTAGGGATGAGCCAAATAAATGACAAAATGACACATCTCAAGGCACTAGAAAGCCAACAACAAATCAATCCCCAAAGGAGCATTCAGACAGAAATTATCAAGATCAAGGCAGAGATATATCAATCAGAGTCTAAAAAGGTAATTCAAAGAATTAATGAAAATGAGAGCTGGTTCTTTGAAAAGATTAATAAAATAGATGCTCCCCTGGACAATCTCATCAAAAACAAAAAAGAAAAGGTGAAAATCACGAAAATTAAAAATGAAAAAGAAATCATAACCACCGATCTGAAGAAATACAGAAAATCATCAGGAACTACTTTGAGAAACTATATTCCCCAAAAGACAAAAATATAAAAGAAATGCATAAATCTATTAACAGATACAATTTACCAAAATTAATCCCGGCAGATATAAGGGACCTAAACAAACCCATTACATACATTGAAATAGAAAAGGTAATAAAAAGCCTACCAACAAAGAAAAAGCCCAGGACTTGATGGGTTCACAGCAGAATTCTACCAAACTTTCAAAGAAGAATTGATAACAATTTTCCTCAAATTATTTCAAAAAGTAGAAAAGGAGGGAGCACTCCCAAACTCATTCTATGAAGCTACCATCACCTTGATACCTAAACCAAGCAAGGATACATCTAAGATAGAGAATTATAGACCCATTTCCCTTATGAACATAGATGCAAAAATCCCTAACAAATCCTAGCAAACCAAATTCAGTAACATATTAAAAAGATGGTTCACCATGACTAAGTGGGATTTATTCCACAGATGCAAGGCTGGTACAACATATAAAAATCAATTAATGTAATTCAACATATCAAGAAGCTTCCAAATAAAAATCACATGATCATCTCAATCGATGCTGAAAAGGCCTTTGATAAACTGTAATACCTTTTCATGATAAAAACACTGTGGAAGATAGGCATAACAGGAAAATACCTTAACATCATAAAGGCCATCTATGATAGACCTAGAGCCAGCATCATATTAAATGGAGAAAAAGTGAAACCATTTTCTCTAAGATCGGGGAACAAGACAAGGATGTCCATACCCTCATATCTTATTTAATATTGTGATTGAAGTCCTAACCAGGGCAAGTAGATTAGAGAAAGAAATCAAAGGGATACAGGTAGAAAAAGAAGAGGTTAAATTATCCACATTTGTAGACGACATGATACTTTACCTAAAGGACCCCAAAATCTCTAGAAAACTTTTAAACCTAATTTACCTCCTTTAGCAAAGTGGCAGGATACAAAATTAAGGCTAAAAAATCAGTAGCCTTCCTTTACAGGAACTGTGGTCAGGGAGAAAAGGAAATTAAAGCTATGATTCCTTTCATGATACTCCACCCAAAACTTAAAAGACCTTGGAATCAATCTAACCAAAGATCCTGCAAACCTCTACAAGGAAAACTTCAAAACATTAAAGAAAGAAATCACAGAGGATACTAAACAGTGGAAGGACCTTTCATGCCCACGCATCAGGAAAATCAATATTGTAAAAGTGGCTATCCCACCAAAAGCAATTTATAGATTTAATGCAACCCCCAATAAAATTCCAATGACAGACTTTTCAGAAATAGAAAAAATGATCCAAAATCCATATGGAAACACAAAAGACCACATATAGCCAAAACATTCTTAAGCTGCAAAACTAGAGCAGGTGGGATCACAATCCCTGACTTTATACTACAGAGATGTAGTAACAAAACAGCTTGGTACTGGCACAAAAATAGGCCTGAAGACCAGTGGAAGAGAATAGAGGTCCCCAGAGATATAACAAGACATTTACAGCCACCTGATTTTTGACCAAGAAGCAAAGCAGGCAAGTTGGAGAAAGGATAGCCTTCAGACACGCACGTCTGAATAAGCACAAGAATTAACCTGAAATGGATAACAGACCTCAATATAAAATGAGAAACTTTAAAATTACTAGAAGAAAAGATAGGCAACACACTCCAACATATAGGCATAGGAAAACATTTCCTTAATAAGACTCCAATTGCTCAGGAAATCACAATAAGAATAAATATATGGGATTATACGAAATTAAACAGCTTCTTTACAGCAAAGGAAACAAACAGAGTCACATAAGTTCTACAGAATGGGATAAAATTTTTGCATCCTATACATTGGACAGAAGACTAAGCTCAAGATTTTACAAAAAACTCAAGAAAGCAACTCCCAAGACAACAGATAATCCAATACATATGTGGACAAAGGAACTGAACAGATAGTTCTCAAATGAAGAAGTTTGTTAGGTCATGAAACACATGAAAAAATGCTCAATATCCCTAGCCATTAGGGAAATGGCAATCAAAACAACTCTGAGATTCCACCTAACTCCAGTAAGAATGGTGAAGATCAATAAAACAAATAACAACAAATGCTGGTGAGGTTGTAGAAAAAAGGGAACCCTCTTACACTGCTGGTAGGGCTGTAAATTGGTTCAACGACTTTGGAAATCAACATGGAGATACCGCAGAAAACTAAAAATAGAAATGCCATATGACCCGATTATACTACTACTGGGAATACACCCAAAAGGACATGAGCCATCATACCAGAGACACCTGCTTCTCCATATTCAATGCATCATTTTTCACATAGCAAGGACACGGAATCAACCAAAGTGCCCATCAACAGAAGAATGGATAAAAAAATTATGGTACATATACACAATGGAGTACTACTCAGCAATTAAAAAAATGAAATAATGTCATTTGCAGGAAAATGGATGGAATTGGAGAACATTATCTTAAGTGAATTAACACAAGGCCAAAAGGAGAAATACCACATGTTCTCACTCATATGTGGGAGCTGAATCAAAATTAAAGGAATGAAAAAATCCTATATATAAATTGAACCAGAATAAAAAACTCAATGAAACTTAGTAAAGAAGGGTCAATTTAAGGAGTGGAAAGGAGTGAGGGACCTAGCAAAGGGAAGCGATGATTGGAGATGACTGGAGGGGGAAGAGGGTCAATGAGGAGGGATGAACGGGGAGAGGTCAAGCTCAGTGTAAACAGCACAGCTTTATGAGTATGGTGGTATAAAAAAGGGGGAAGATAGAAAAAAAACCTACAAGAATAGCTAAAATAATATAAAAATAAAAAAGTAGTAGTAATAATACCAAAGACTGGTATTAATATAAATGGGCTAGATCATTCATCTAATATTGCTGAGAATGTAAAAATGTAGATCACCACAGAAAAAAGCTTGGACATGAATCAAAATCAGCATGCACATGTATGGATAAATATTCTCACAAAAAGACATGCAAGTAGAAAAGAGACCATTTGTGTATGGGGGGTGGGGAGGAGGGTCATGAGAGGGTAAGGGGAAAGTTATGCGAGCAATGTACAATAAAATGTATATAGGGAAATATCAGAATGAAGCCTATGTCACAGTGAAACCCATTAGGCTGTACATTAAAATGTCCAATAAAAAGAAAAAAGAAACAGGTCAAGAAGCAAAATGTATAAGCCACATATAACTATGGTTGGTACCTGTGTGCCCCCAGCTATGTAACTGTGGTTATATAAAATGGATAACCTGTTTATGCCAAGAGATTTGGAAAAGAGCTACCTGGCCAACTGACTGGAAGAGATCCATATTTGTGTCCATTCCCAAGAAATGGGATCCAGCTGAATGTGGACACTATCCAACAATATCATTAATATCACATGCAAGCAAAATTTTACTAAAGATCATTCAAAAGTGACTGTAGCCATATATAGACAGGGAATTGCCAGAAAAATCAAGCCAGTTTCAGAAGAGGGTGGGGAACCAGGGACATCATTGCTGATGTCAGATGGATATTAAGCAAAAACAGAGAATATCAGAAGGATGTCTATCTATATTTTATCAGCTCTGCAAAGGCATCTGACTGTGTGGATCATAACTAATTATGGATAACACTATGAAGAATGGGAACACCACTGCACCTAATTGTAATCATAAGGAATCTGTACATGGACCAAGAGGCAGTTGTTCAAATACAACAAGGAAACGCTGCTTGATTTAAAGTTGAGAAAGGTGTGTGTCAGGGCTGTATCCTTTCACCATATCTCTTCAATTTCTATGCTGAGCAAATAATCCAAGAAGCTGGACTTTATGAAGAAGAGCGTGGCCTCAGGATTGGATGAAGATTCATTAACAACCTTCGTTTTGCAGAAGACATAACTCTGCTTGCTGAAAGTGAAGAAGATTTGAAATATTTACTGATGAAGATCAAAGAACATAGCCTTCAGTATGGATTGTGGCTCCACATCAACAAAACAAAATCCTTACAACTGGTTTAGTAAGTAACTTCATAATAAATGGAGGAAAGATTGAGGTTGTCCACGATTTTGCTTTACTTGGTTCTACAATCAACAGCCATGGAAACAGCAGTTAAGAAATCAAAGGCACATTGCTTTGGGAAAAACTGTGGCAAAAAGATTTCTTTCAAGTATTGAAAAGTAAAGATGTCACATTGAAGATGAAGGTGTGCCTGACTCATGCCATGGTATCTTCAGTTGCATCATATGGTTGTGAAAGCTGGACATTGAACAAGGGAGACAGGAGAAGAATTGATGCTTCTGAATTATGGTGCTGGAGAAGAATATTAAATATACCATGAAGTGCCAAAAGAACCAACAGATCTGTCCTAGAAAAGTGCAATCAGAGTGCTCCTTGGAAGCAAGGATAGTTAGACTGTGCCTTACGTATTTTGGACATGTAGTCAGGAGGGAGCAATCCCTGGATAAGGACATCATGTTTGGGAGAGTGGTTGGTCAATGAAAGAAAGGAAGGCCCCCAACTAGATGGATTGACACAGTGTCTGCAACAATGGGCTTGAACATAAAAAAGATCATGTGCCTTGGCACAGAATGGGGAAGGGTTTCCTTCTGCTGTGCATAGGATGGCTATGAGTCAGACTGGACTCAACAGCACCTAAAAACAAGTCTTTTGGCAGAATGGAATAAAAACCACGGCGAGTCACCACTACATGTATACTCACCCAAAGAGGCAGGATCTTGAGAAATTTTATCTTTTACAAAAGCAGGCATCAATAAGGGGGCATCTTTTCACTTACTGAAGAAGTGTCAATGATTTTAAATACACCCATAGTGCTTACACATGTAGTCGACATGTAATAATGTACTTTCACAGAGTACATGTGCAATAAATGCACAAAACAAATCAGAACTATCTAAAACATCTTTAAACAATTTATATTTCCTACATTAGATATAGGAGAAGGACCCAGTTACCCACTCACAAAAACAATCTGCCATTGAAAACCCTATGAATAGCAGAGAAGCACTAACAATAGTGTTTTGATTGTTGTATGTAGGGTCGCTAGGGGTGGGATTTAGCTCAGTTGGTAGAGTGCTGTGCTGCAGTCTCTGAGGACCTGAGTTCAATTCCCAGCACTGCAAAAATGGGAGAAGGACCTGGCAATCCACTCCCAAGGCAATCCCGAAACAGTCAGCCATTGAAAACCCTATGAGGGTCACTATGAGTTAGATACCAACTCGAGGGCACCTAACAACAACAACAACATGTAGGGTCGCTAGGAGTCGGACACTGACTTGAAGGCACCTAACATCAGATATGATGTGAACATGAAATGTATAGCATAATGACTTGTAGAAAATAATGCTGACAATTTAAAGTAGTAGAAAAAGTTAAAAGGAAAACAAAAGAAAATTCAGCACATGAAAAAGGATTACAAGGATAGGTTATAACCACTGCACAAAGGTAGTGTGTAAGAGCTGGTTGACTATCTTGTATCATGAGTCAGTGTCTGTTTCTCTCTCTCTCTCTCTTTCTCTCTCTCTACTTTTCCCTCCTCATTCTCACCCCCCCATGTCTGTCTGTCTGTCTCTCTCTTTCTCTGTCTCTACCTTTTTTGGGACATGGTCTTGCTATATTGCCCAGGCTGCCCCGGCACTCATCATGTAGCCCACATGGGCCTGGAACTTGAGATTGTCCTGCCTCTGCCTTCTAAGTGCTGGGATGATAGATGTGTTTGCCGCCACACCAGGAATGTTTTTCTTTAAGGGTAGGACTCTCCTTGGAGAATACATTTACATTCACTTTCTATGTGGTGGTGTTCTTTTTGAAATTCCTCTACAGTCCAATGCAGACTGATATGAGCATCCCTTATAAAATCTTCTGAGCCACCCATTCCACACGCACTCACACACAGAACATGAACGCGGCAGAAGCAATACTACTGACACTGCTGGCTATCTACTTACTCTACCATGCTCATCATTTTTTTGAGCCAGTCAGAAATTGTGCTGGCTTCTTCAGGCAAACACAGCTTTAATACATCATATATCCTGCAATTTCACCAGCTGGAAGCAATATCCACGCAAGACACATAACTGAAGTTTTCATCCTTGCTCTATCATGTGGTCAATGCACTCATCGAAATTTCTACCAAGTGTACTGGGCTGAATGGATAAAACAGACTTTATTGGTAACATCTTGAAATTCCTTGTTAGAAGCTCTCAGTAAAACCTAACTCCAAGTTCATCATTATGGTTTTGAAAGTCACCTAAAATCTATTTTCTTCTACAAGGTCCACCAACTCTTCAAGAGAGTGTTTGCAAAGTATTTCATTTCTTCCTAGCCATTACACATACACGAGAGGGCAAGTCCTAGAATTGTTAGACTCAATGGGCACGAATTCTATGTGTTTAGTAAAAAAATATATAGTGGGGGCAGATGTGAAAGTACCATCCAGTAGCCAAAGTCAAACACGGAAAAAAGTGAAGTGCGCACGTTTTTCTGTTTTAGACGCAGCGGTAATTTAAGAAGTCTGTATTCTTGAACTCTAGCCAAATCTCTAACCAAAGCCAGCTTACAATTTAAGGTTTTGCAATCTCAGAGGAAGGTCTATCTCATCAAGAATCACTATTCAGAAAGTTGCTGAGCTAGACTGAATTCTTTCTCCTCTTTGACCAGGGCTGTTTGTTGAAGGCTAGTGTGGTGCTGTATGAAAGGGAAGAAGTAACACACCACTGAATAATTTGGCAACTATCGTGTAACAACTGATAACACACTAATCCTTTCCCCAGGACTGCAATTTCTGCACTTCTCACGTAGACCTTTGTGGAGGGAATTGTGGTTTTTGGGATTTCAGCTTTCAGGATTTCATCACTTGAGATTTTAATCTTGCAGGTCTATGATTTTGGGGATTTTGATCTTAAGGGAGTTGAACAGTCGGGATGATGGTGTTCTGGACCATGCTGCTCGAGACTGTAATTGGTAGTGATGATCAAATAGTGCTTATTCTGTTGCTCAGTGTTCCTCTTTGGCCGCTGGGAGCTCTTTCAGTTGGCTCCTTTTGCTGCTTTGACATACCCTCAGCTTTCCATTTGTTTACTTAGCACAGCCTGACTTTCCAGCACTACAAAGTACTGCAGGCTCATCTTGTACATTTCCTTCCTAAGTCTTAGAATAAGACATTGTTTATTATAAGAGTTGTATTAGAAACTAAGACCTGGGCCTTAGGTGCTTTCTTACTACTGCATATTCTCAAAACCAATCTGCACCCTTTCCACAGTTTTAGAAGCCTACAAAACCAGATACAGATTAGAACTGTGTGCCTGTTGGATTCACGGTCAAGAGTTGGGTCGAGAGCTCTTGACTGCAAATCCAATCTGCACTCAATTTTTATTTGCATTTGATTTTGTAGCCCTCTAAAACTGCGGAAAGGGTGTGGATTAGATTTGAGAACATATGGCACGGTCTTTTGATCAACAGAAACTTACTGAGAGTTATTTTATTACCCAGCATATTATCTGTGTTGATAAAAATTCTATATGTACTTGAAGATAATATGCATTCTGCTCTTCTTGAATGCAGAGTTCTATTACTATTAGTTAGGTCAAGGGTTTGATAATGCCTTTCGATAGCTTTTTTATGCTTACTAATTTGCTATTTTATATACTGACTTACCACTTATATCAATTTCTGACAGCAGGAAACAGCCAATCTCTTCATATTTTCTTATATTTTTATTGAATGGTGAATGTTTTATGAGAAAGAACAAAGAAGTTAAGAAAATACTTACATTTGAAAAGAATGTATCTCCTCCTGTCTGGATGTATTTATTTTCTATTTTTGCTGTAACAAATTACCACACACTTAGCAATTTAATACAAATTACTTATCTTGCAGTTCTGTGGGTCAGAAGTCTGATATGAGTCTCCAGGTTAAAACCAAGGTGTCGGCAGGGCCAAGTTCCTTTCTGGAGGCGGAATCTGCTCTCTGCCCCCGCCAGCCCCTGGAGGCCAGTGACCTCTGCCTGTGGCCCTGCCCTCTGTCTTCAAAGCCACCAGTGCTGGGGGCCTCCGCGCCGCCTTTCCTGCCCAGCTTGTGTTCTCTGACTCTTTGGCCTCACTCTTTTACTTCTAAGGTCCTTCGTAATTATAGTGAATGCAACAGATACTGCTGGATAACGTGCCCAACTCAAGCCCTTACTTAAACACATCTGCATCGTCCCAGCTACAATGCCAGGTAACAGATCTGCAGGTTCAGGTGCCTCGGGTGTGGGCATCTCTGAGAGCCACCCTTCTATCTACCACAGTGGCTTACAGATGGAGATGTCAGTGTGAACAGGCAACAGCCTCCTGTAACGTCAATAATGTCATAGTCCTAAATCTGGAAGCTCTTTCAATTATATTAGTATTAAATTTAGATAGGAAATGAAGAGAACATATTCTTGAAAAGTTAATTTTTTATACCAGATTGCTTCAAGGAGGTGCCTTTGAGGCAGTGTTTGACTCATAGTGACCCTATGTACAACAAGCGAAACACTATGGTCAGTGCTTCTCTGCTATTCATGGGGTTTTCAATGGAGGATTGATTTTTGGGAGTGGATTGCTGGGTCCTTCTCCCACGCCTCCAGCACCTGGTGTTCCAAGGAGGTCTCCTGTCCAAGTACTAATCAGGTCTGACCCTGCTTAGCTTCTGAGATTTGAGGGGATTGGAAGCCACAGTGGTATGGCTGTAGGCAGTTGATTGCTTAAGAATACCTTATTCCAAAGTGAAACAAAGTTTCCTCTTCAGAAGAATCTGAAAGTCTGAGTTCACATGAAGGAAAACTGAACTTTCAGGCTGACAAAACACCTGAAATGCACCCCATCAGAGGGCTTCTGCCCAGACCACTGCAGCCAGACACCCCTTAGGCAAACTCCCACCTCCTCTGAATCCTAGATCACCTTCTCAATGAAATTGAACATGCCAACATACTTAGACCTGTCACCATTAGAATTGAAACTTTGTAAGGGCACTGACCTTTATCCATTTTGTTCACCAACACTTCTTTAGCAACTAGGACAATCTTGGATACATGCTAGGCATTCAATAGTTGTTTGCTGAATGAATGGAAGATACTATAGAAATGTCAGTAATTTATCTTGGTGGGTAAAGAAATATTTACTCAGCAATTATCTGCTAGGCACTTTTCAAAGTGCTTTCTCTATATACTGCATTTATATAGTACTTACTAGTCAGCAAGAGCAGCTGTGAACCATGGCTGCTCATCAAAATTACCTGCAGAGGTTAAAATATGTATAGACCATTGACCTACACCACACCCAGACTGAAAAATGAGAAAGAGGTGACTTGCTTAGGCACAATGTTTCAAGAGGCTGCACATGCTTTGGTGCAGCCACAGTTGAGGACAATACTCACTTCCCATTAGACTTTCAACAGTATCACATATCTTCCTGCTTCTCCAACCAGAGGATTTTAAAACGGGCACAGATTGCATTGGTCCTACTCCAAGAAGGAGCCACGAAGACTCCGATGGCGTAACTCTCATAACGTTACGCTTTACTTCTGCTGTGTGACCGAGCGGAGGGTCAGGGATCACAGCTGAGCAAGGCTGAATGAGGCTGGACTGCCCGAGTGGGCAGCCTGAGATGAAGGCAGGGAACTGGCACCAGACCGAGAAGGGCCTTTCGGAAGTGCTGGGTTCCAATATCAGGAACAGTCCTGCGTCAATCCTCCAATCCAGGCTGCTCAGAAGTAACAGCTAGCACCAGCAATATTATTACTTAATGGGACTGCAAACTGTCCAGGCTGCATGTCACCTTCCACTCTCCCCTAGAAATCCACCTCCCCCCCCCCTTTTTTTTTTCAAATCGGCACACATGCTTTTCATGTAACTCCATTGCGGTTTGGATATGAAGGATTCCTCTGAAAAAGGATTCCCCTGAAAAAGGCTCACGTGTTGGGGCACTGGTGGCTTTATGGAAAGGTGACCGGATCACAAGGGCACCAGCTTCATTAACAGGCTAATCTGTTGGTCAGGTCATAGCTGGATGGACTATTAGGAGGTAAGGTTTGGCTAGGGGAAGTAGGTCACTGGGGCCACGCAAAGCTCTGAAGCCTTCATCCTGTTCCTGGCCCCTTTCTGTGTCTCTGCTTCCTGGCTGCAGTGAGGTAAGCAGCTTGCATCTGCCATGCCCTTCTGCAACGATGCTTATGCCTTCCCACGGGCACCCAGGGACTGAAATCCCGGAAACTGTGGGCCAAAATAAATCTTTCCTCCCTTAAGGTGCTTATCTCAGGAATGTTGTCATAACAACAAAAAGTGATCAACAATCATCAAATTTTCCTTGACCACAAACTTCAAATGAACCTAGGGACCATCACTACTTTGGAGAAGCACAAACAGTCTCCATGGTAGTTGTATTACCATCCAGGATTATACCAATGGTTTTCAAAATTTCAAAATTCTGAATCTGAGGTATTTAGCTGCAAGGATTTTAGATAAGAATTATACAACTTTAATGATAACTCACGATAACACAAAATGTGAAGCACCAAATTGTTTTCTGGATATGAACTCATTTAACTTCATAACCACCCGGGAGGCAGGTACTATTATTACCATGCCTGCTTTTCAGAAAAGGAGCCCCCACAGCATAGGTTAAACAAGTTGGCTATAGTCATACTGGTAGCAAATGGCAGATCTGTGATTCAAATCCAGGCAGAGTAGCTATGAACGGGAAAATGTTCTTTATTTTCATCAGCTAAGTCCTGACTCAGCCTTAGCTGAGATACTGTTTTATCTTTACTACATTGGCCAATTTGATATACCTATTTTTTAAATCTGTATCTAAAAATGCTTCATTAAGCTATATACCTATATGTACTTTTTTGTGATTTTACATCCTATTATCTCTAAAGCTTAACAATTAAGAAAATTTCCAACATTTTTACTAATTAAAAAAGATTGCAATTGGGTTAGATACTACTATTTTGTAAACTTTATAATCAACATAAATTCATCTCCACATGGTACAGCAATCCTGTTTGGTAGATTTATGAAATACATGGAAGTTTTGATGATTAATTCCTGGCTTTCCCATATATATGCCATATATATGCCATATATGCCATTCCCATATATATACTTTTTGCTTCTTTTCTCCCCCCACCCTTTTTTTTTTTTTTTTTTTTGCCATACTGGGGGTTGAACCCAAGGTCTCACGCTTGCATGCTTTGCAAGTGCTGGACCACTGAGCTGCCACCTCCAGCCCATTTTTTAATTTTTTTTAATTTTTTGAAACACTAAGTTACTCAGACTGCCTCTGGTCTCAAACTTGCGATCCTCCTGCCTCCACCTCTGAGCCGCTGGGATTACAGGTATGCACCACTGTGGCTGGCTTTATTTTTTGTTTCTTCACATAATATTAAACAATAGCATCAGAGCAAGAAATGCCTAATGTAAACATAGAAACCCTTATTGTTTTTAAGCTTGCACTGTGCTCTGAGTCAGCCTGGTGATACTCTCTATGGAGAATGACCAGACAGGAGGTGATCCAGAAGCAGGCTGCCACAGAGACACTAATATCATCCCCACATAGGCATTACTACTGAGCACCAACAATGGAGATGAGGGATACGTCAAATAAGATACCTTTAAAATGTTGAGCGCAATATGTCACTCTCCATGCTAAGTTCTTAGGTATATTCTCTCACTTAACCTTTAACTGGTGCCAAGCTTCTGGGGTCTCATAACCCCATGAAATATGTACCTGTGCTTCGGTAAGCGCTACAGTGGCCCGTGTCTGGCACCTTCCTGAGAGTCTATATCAACCCCACCATTCTAGTTAAGGTTCAATACCTATATCCAAACTTAGGAGGCAGGTATTGTTACTAGGTGCCAGTCTGTAGACAGGAAATTGAGAGCTAGTGAAATACTATCAGCTGCTGAGTAGAGAGGTCGGGTCTGTGTGATTCCTCTGTGTGTGTATTTTCACTCCACTGTGTTTGATCTGCTTGTGAGACTCAGCATCCTACCCTAATATCCAGGAGATTAGCTATGTAAAACCACGGAGTACACATACCGTAGGACACTCACAGAAGTAAAACTACAACTGAGTTACTGTCAAAATTGAACTAAAAATTCAAGCATAACAATACACTTGAAATTAATGAGAAAAGTCAGGATAGAATAATAGCTACCCATCGTGCAGTAACATATAAGTAGGTAAAATATTTCCATATCAAATATTGAATGTGACTGCTACAATCTGATAAACATCTCAAATTCAACATGCCTCAAACAGAAAATATTTTCCCCAAATCTCATTGCCTGTTCTAATTATCATATCAAAATCTCCACAACTGCTAGTGGGAAATTAGATTCTTTACTTATACCTATCCCTCCCTGAATTCTACCACTAGCTGCCTGTCTTCCTTAAAGAGCCCTTTAATATATTTACAGTCAAACGCTCATTGCAGGATTGTAAGTCCAGGCACTCAGTGCACAAAACGTGAGTCACAGGTTACAAATACTTTTAAGGCTGCTGATGGACACTCAGAAGTTACCTTCCAAAAGGAATATCCCGTTACGATGGCGAATAAAATGGAAAGATACAATCCACATCCTATCTGATATTTCAGTTTCTAAAGCTGTAAGTCCGGTACATAAGATTTGAATACGTTTTGAAGAATTCAGGCACTGACCCTAACCTCAGGCACCCACCAACAAATGACTTCAAGCTCTGACCTCGTGTCCATGCTTGCACTCCAAACAATCTAATTGAAATGCATCTTCAGCACCTTTTTATTTCATAAGTGGAGATCAAAATGACAGGCATCATTTTATTCAGATTGTTTATTGGTTGAGATTTCACTGACTGGAGTCCTCCTTAGGAAAGACTGTTAATAGTATCTAGGTGCAATTGCTAAGCTCATAACAACAATCATACAGAAGCAGTGCAGCAGAGTGCCTGGAGTGCCTGGGTGCCGGTGCCAGCTCTAGCACTTACTCACCATGAACCTAAGCAGTTCCATAATCTCTGCGCCTCACTTTCCTCATCCGTAAAATGGTGTAGGAATAGCATCTGCTGTCATAACACTGTAAGAGGCTTAGTATGGTGTGCAGTGGGTAACCACTACATGCTACCACAGCAAACTTCCTGAACTACTGCTATGTACACTGCGCCTGCTGTCTCCTGCATTACTGTCATCACTTTACAAATGAGAAACAATGCAAAAAAAGTTAAGCAACCTGGTCAACTCACACAGCTAAGGAATTAATGCGGTGTGTGGATTTATAGCCATGGTTTTCTCTACTAAATTGTGCCACCTTAATAAGAGTCAAATTATTTTTAAAAAGACACGTTATGTTCATTCACTAAAATGAAACTATGTATGTAAGACTCATTATAAAAGTCCTTTCACAAATCAATAAAAATACATTTGGAGAACATATGAAACCGGGAGAAAGAACACAGAATGGTTTATTGAGCTGATCTTTATCTTATAGACCTAAAAATTCCACATTGAAAATTTAAAATCGGGTTTGATAACCAACACATGGCTCTTTTTAGAGACCCCATCGCCTCATTTGGATTTCGGGAACCAACTTCTTTTCTTGGTGTACTCGCTCCGCAGAGCATCTGTCCCTGCGATGAGTGGCTGATCATAAGTGCCGCTGTCGTCTTCCCAGTGCTGTTAACCAGATGGCAGCCCTAAATCCAAATGATGTAGTACATCTCCCTGGTGGACTCTGTTTTCACACACTACCATCACGCTACAACTCCTCAGTGGCAGAGCTCGTGCATTCTCAGGAACGTTAGAGAGTGACCTGGCAGTGGCCACGGACGGATTACCACTAGCCTGCCTTTGTCCTGATACTCGGCTTCCGTACATGTGGAAGGAAGCTGTGAAGATTGCACATGGGAGTGTGGGAGTTCTGAGATTCTCTACAATTACAGGAGCTCTGCCCAGCTACTACATGCTTTCAAGTCAGGCAAAAGAACACGATGTTGACCTTGAAGAGCATGGGTAGGCAACCTGAGTTCTCAGCTGTGTGACTCTAGACACACCCCAGCTCTCTGAGCAAATTTTCTTATTTGTAAAATTCAGGACTGACAGAGGCTCTGGGAAACTAAAGGCAACGATATGCACCCAGCAGTAACTAACACTTGTGAAGGATGCAAAAGATACTGATTCCACCAAAACTTGACAACAAAAACTCCTTTCTTGTTTTATAAGTGTAATTCTAAAGAAGTTTCAGATAAAACCACAAAACTTCTCAGATTATTCGCTGGGCAATTGAGGTGTCAAGGTTCGTATGGCCACATAACCCAGTGGGAAGCCCAGAGGGCCTCAGGCTTTCCAGGTGAGCAGTGTCGTGCTATGGCCGGTCCCTTATCCAGGTGCAGCTTGCTAACCTCGGTCATCACCACGGTCAGGACCTCAGCCATCCACATGTCTACTCATCCTCTTAGAAACTCACTATCACACTCTACACTGGCTTTCTTTGCGCTGTGATAAATTTATCATAACTGAATTATAGCAATAATATTTATAAATCATGCTTGATATGGTAGGTTATACTTTCTCAATAGCTTTAATAACTAACATTTAAAAACAATCTGTCCATGTACTATCTGAAATAATATTGTGAAACAGCAGTGATACAGGGACTATTCTTTGAAAAACTAGCATAATGTACAGAAGAATGGACTTTGAACATAACAGTGTCGCTCCTGGTATCGCTTAAGCAACTCATTTCTCCCAGAGTCTGTGTTCTCAAAGAATAAAATGGGGATGATCATACTTACCATTTTAAAATTGATATCAGAGGGATACATCATTTTTTTTTTCAGTACTGGGGATTGAACCCAGGGCCTTGGCTTGCATGCGTTACAAGTGCTGGACCACTGAGCTGCACCCCTAGCCCATTTTTTTACTTTTTGAGATAGGGTCTTGCTAAGTTATGCAGGGGCTGGGATTTAGGTCAATTGATAGAGCGCTGCTCTGCAGTCTCTGAGGCCCCAAGTTCGATTCCCAGCACCACAAAAACGGGAGAAGGATGTGGCAACCCACTCCCCAGGCAATCCTGAAATAATCAACCATTGAAAACCCTATAAGGGTCGCTATGAGTAGGACACAACTTCATGGCACCCAAGAACAACAACAACAAGACTGCCTCTGATCTCAAACTTGTGATCCTCCTGCCTCTGCCTCCTGAGCTGCTGGGATTACAGGCGTGTGCCACCGCGCCCGGCGGATATATCATTCTTAATGCGACTGATACACTATGGTGATGTGTAGGGATGAGACACAGGTGGAAGGGGGAAGATGTGGGGCAGAATCTGTAGGACCGTGACCCTGACAGACCCTGGTGACTCTATCTGGGTTACCTAGAGTCCTGAGGCGTGCCTAGGACTAAAAGAAGGTCTACAATGCATGTCCATCCTGGCCTAGAGGTTAGAAGACAAAATGGCACTTCCCAGAGGTCCTCTGGGCACGGCCTTGGAGGGTTTCCTGCCAATGTGTCCCTCCCCATAGGTGAACGGGGCACTGGACAATGCCACATAGAGAATACATAAGCAACTGCATATAAGGATGAGCAGTTACATAAAATCTGAGTCACTTCCCTGAAAGTCTCCCAGAGTGGCTGTGTCTCCGTGGCACTCACCCCTGTGGGGGTGTGGGGTTCAATCCCAGGCTCAGAGGCCCCACAGTGATGGCCAATACATCATTATTGATGGCAATACTTATACATGCTAATGCTTTGGTCTTGGGCTGGTCAGTCATTTTCACAGTCAGAGTTGACAAAGGTTCTTCCCTTGGCTAGGTTTTATTCTGGCTCTTGAACCTACATGCCCACCTGCAGTTGTAACACAGACGTCTGCTCCGTCAATTTAGGCACCACTCCCCTGCCTTTCCTATCTGATTAGACTTCCCGGCCTTCCCCAGCCCCTGCACAGAATACATTCATCATGGTGGTTCGCCCTCGCCAACAACACTGCTCTATCTGTGTTATACCAAAGCCCGTGTGCCAATGTTTGGTCTCCAGCTGGGAGGGGGTACAATCTATAGGAGGCGGACTGTGGCCACAGTGGGCGTGCCTTTGAAGGGGATACTGGGACCCGGTCCGCTTCTGAGTCCTGGCCCCCATGGGGTTGACGGATTTGCTCTCCCACGCATTCTCCACCACGAGGTTTGGTCCCATCTCAGGGCCACAGGGATGGGCCCAGCAACCATGGATGGCAACCCCTGAGGTCACAAGCCAGAAGAAACCTTTCTCACTCTAAGCTGAGGTCTCTTGTTAGTGCAATGGACAGCTGGCTAGCACAGTCAGTCTAACCAGGACCCTCTGTACCCCCGCCACATCTTAATAACTTTCCATCCACAAATCCCCATACTGCTCCCTGGTTATAAACACCCGCCTGCCCATGCTGTATTCAGAGTCTCTCCCAGGGCAAAACTCCCACTGCCATGGTCCCTGTACCTATCCCAGTGGTCCTCAATAAAGTCTTCCTGGCTGTGCTTTAACAAGAGTTATTGAATATTTTTTCTTTAACAAGACTGTGACTTCCTTTTTCATCCCTGACTTCCACTTTTCTTTCTCCGGGGTCTCTGACAAAGAATGAAGGTATTTATAGGTCTATGGTATAACATGGGAGGGTATTTCTGATTTTTGTTGATGTCTACCTAGTATAATATAGAAATGTTCACTCCGTACTGAGAGGTGCCTTCAATAATTGTGCAGCAAGGAGCCAAAAAACAAAAGGACCAGACAGTTTGAAAGTATGTTTCTTTCTTTTCTTTTTTTTTTTTTTTTTTTGTGGTACTGGGGGTTGAACCCAGGGCCTCGAGCTTGCATGCTCTGCAAGTGCTGGACCATTGAGCTGCACCCTCAGCCCATTTTTTTACTTTTTGAGACAGGGTCTCACTAAATTACGCAGACTGCCCCTGGTCTCGAACTTGCGATCCTCCTGCCTCCGCCTTCCAAGCTGCTGGGATTACAGGAGTGAGCCACTGTGCCCGGCAAAAGTATGTTTCATAGGCTAGGGATGCTGCTCAGTGGAAGAGCATGTGATTAGCTCTTCCATTATGTGAGGCCTCAGATTAGATCCCCAGCACTGCAAAATAATAATAATAATAATAATAATAATAATAATAATAATAATAGAATAATACTAAGAAGAAGAACATTCAACAAAAATTTTATAAAGCTTGGTTAACAAACTTGAATCTAGACTAAATCACTATACAGTGTTTTTGAAAGTCCCAAACATCTGATCCTAATATGAAAAGTATTTTCCAAGACAGGTTTACTGACATTTATATGGTTACATCTTAAGTGAAACAGCAGGTCATCATTTCAGAAATGAAAATCCCAAATTACTTGTAGACTTCTACAGGTCAGCTCTTGATAGATATTCTTAGGCTCAAAATGCTAAAGCTGCTGATAGAAATAACCATCAACTACAGAACAAGCACACAGGGACATTAATTGGCATTTGAAAACACACCCAGGGGCTCTCAGCTGCTCTGTCAGCTCACACCGCTCTGCCTGTTTGGATAAAGGGGCTGACGTATTGCTTTGTCACAAAACAAGCCAATGGTTTTCTAATAGAAAGTTTTTCTTAGCTGGACAGTGATTTTTAGAAGCAGATTAAAACACAGGCTTAAGCACTTTTCAGCTGTGTATTCTAGGGCAAGCTGTGAAACCTCTCAATTCTCAGCTTCCTGATGTGGAAAAACCAACCACGCAGTGCCATTATGAAACACGACATAGAAAGGTGGGGCTAGATTTAGTAGATTCATGAACAGTGATAGTTGAGATGTTTTAAAATTCCTTTTGCAGAAATTTATTTTCATGAAAAAAATAACAACAACAAAAAAAGTATTTTCATGAAAATCACAGAGATTTGGCAGGATGAAAAGGAATATGTATTTTAAAGTACCCTCTGGACACAGAGTGCTACGGGAAATTAGTATGTCAATATAGAATTAAACTCCTCCAGAAGCTAAATGCTTTAATACATAGTTACTCACAAATTATCAAGGAGTTAGTAGCACTTTTTTATTTTTGAGATCCTTTTTATTACATTTACTTTATGATCGCTGTAGGACCCAAATATTTCTTTGGAGACTTTACAATTACATAGAAACACATACTAAAATATTGTGACTAATACTTAAAGTATAAATAAGACATCAAAATTAAATGAATTCCACTTAGTTTAGAATGAAATGGATATACTTATGAGTAGCTTCTGATAGTCAAAACTATGTGTCTGTGAAGACTCAAATAATGTCAGGGCAGGGCCAGAAAGGGTCTGATGGCTAAGGCCATTTGTCATGTTCCTTTTTATTATCTAAAGCTATTCAGAAGCTGAGTATCCACATGAAGGAATCAATAACTATTTATTTTGGTTTGTTTTTTGTTTTTTGTTTTTGTGGTACTGGGAGCTGAACCCAGGGCCTCATGCTTACATGCTCTGCAAGTGCTGGACTACTGAGCTGCACGCCTCAGCCGATTTTTTTTCTTTAACTTTTTGAGACAGGGTCTTGCTAAATTACGCAGACTACCTCTGGTCTCGAACTTGCGATCCTCCTGCCTCAGCCTCCTAAGCCGCTGGGGTTATAGGTGGGTGCCACTGCACCCAGCTTTCAATAACTATTTTTGAGCCAGTATATATTAAAACAATTCCAATATTATAAAGAATAGTTAACATTCCTCTTCATAGTAATTAAGTGGACATGTTACTCACTGGGTGTGTGGAATCAAATAAACAGTTTTCTTTTATCATACAATATCAACATTATCAAGGTCATTATAAAAGCCAATAGAAATACAGTTAATATATACTGAATTTTCTATCATTCTGTAGGGACCTTCATCTGTACTCTAATTCTAATGCAAGGTATTTGAAAATTGGAGGAAAACTTTCTAATTTGTAGAACTTCCTGAGAGAAACTTGTTTCTGCAACATAGTGCTATAAAATGACAGTAGGTGGTATCGGGTGCCATCAAGTCCAGCCCAACTCGTAATGACCCTATGGACAACAGAACAAAACGCTCCTCTACACTGTACCATGCACATGACCTTTTTTATATTTAAGATCATTGTTGCAGCCACTATGTCAATCCATCTACTTGAGGATCTTCCTTATTTCACTAACCTGCCAATTTTCCAAACATGATGTCCTTCTCTAGGGATTGCTCCCTCCAGATATCATTTCCAAAATACGCAAGATGCAGTCTAGCCCTCCTTGCTTCCAAGGAGCATTCTGGTTGCACTTCTAGGACAGATCTGTTGGTTCTTTTGGCAGTTCATGGTATATTCAACATTTGTCTCCAACACCATAATTCAAAAACATCAATACTTCTCTTACCTCCCTTATTTACCATCCACTTTTCACAAGCATATGATGTGAATGGAAATATCAAGGCATGAGTCAGGTGCATCTTTGCCTTCAACATGACATCTTGCTTTTTAACACTTTAAAGAAGTCTTCTGCAACAGCTTTCCCCAATGCAATACATCTCTTGATTTTTTGACTGCTGCTTCCATGGGTGTTGATTGCAGAACTAAGTAAAGAAAATCTTGGACAACACCAATCTTTTCTCCATTTATCATGAAGTTGCTTACTGACCTAGTCGTAAGCATTTTTGTTCTGTTGATGTTGATGTGCAATACATACTGAAGGATGTGTTCCTTGATCTTTATCAGTAAAGGTTTCCAATGCTCTTCACTCTCAGCAAGCAAAGTCGTGTCATCTGTATAACACAGGTTGTTAATGAATCTTTCTCCAATGTTGATGCCACGTTCTTCTTCATAATGTCCAGTTTTCTTGGGTTACTTGCTCAGCACATAGTTTGAAGAGGTATAGTGAAAGGATACAGCCCTGTTACACACCTTGCCTGACTCTAAACCAAACAGGGTTCCCTTATTCTGTTTGAATAACTGCGTCTTGGTCCATTTACAGATTCCCCCTGAGTATAATTAAGTGCTCTGGTATTCTCATTCTTCACAATGTCATCCTTAATTTGTGATCCATACAGTCACATGCCTTTGCATAATCAATAAAACACAGACAGACACCTTTCTGGTATTCTCTGCTTTTGGATATTTTCCATCTGACAGCAGCAATCATGTCCCTGGTTCCATCCCCTCCTCTGAATCCAGCTTGATTTTCTGGCAGTTCCCTGTCTATACACTGCTGCAGTCACTTTTGAATGATCTTTAGCAAAATTTTGCTTGTGTGTGATATTAATTATACCATTCAATAGTTTCCACATTCAGTTGAATTGCCTTTCTTGGGAATAAGCACAAACACAGATCTCTTCCAGTTAGTTGTCTAGGTAGCTGTTTTCCAAACCTCTTGGCATAAACAAATTAGCACCTTCAGTGCTGCATCCGTTTGTTGAGCCATCTCTATTGGTATTCCATCAACTCCTGGAGCCTCATGTTTTACCAGTTCCTTCAAGGCAGCTTCCATTTCTTCCTTTGTGCCATTAGCTCCTGATCATTTGCAGCCTCCTGAAATGGTTGGTCATCTAGCAATTCTTTTTGGTATAATGACTCAGTGTATTCTTTCTAACTTTTGATGTTTCCTTTGTTGTTTAATATACTCCATGTGGAATCCTTCATTATTGCCACCCAAGGCTTGAATTTTTTCTTTAAGCCTTTAGGCTTGGGAAAAACACAGTGCGTTCTTCCCTTTTGGTTTTCTATCTCCAGCTCTTTGCACATGTCATTGTAATATTTGATTTTGTCTTCTTGAGTTACCCTTCGAATTCTTCTATTTAATTCTTTAACTTCATTATGTTTTTCTTTAGCTTCTTGACATCAAAGGACAAGTTTCAGAGTCTCTTTGGACATGTAATTTGGTCTTTCCTGTTTTTCTTGTCTTTTTAATTACCTTTTACTTTCCATGCAATCAAGATGCACTAATAATTACTGGTCACCAAAATGCAAAAGTTGGAAACAAAGAAGGCAGTTCAGTAGGCGGGAAACATGGCCTTGGTGATAGAAATGATGCTGGAAATTGCATGACAGAATTTTGTCACACCAACAACATTTTCATTGCAAATACATAAAAAGATTAGGAGTTATTTCAGAAGTCATTTTAAAGGACCACTTCCACAGACCAGACATTGCCCAATGGGCTATGATGCCACTCTGTTCTTCTGCCCTGTTTTGTTTTCAAGTAGACAATCACTGCCCATCTTCCTAACTCCCAGTTTATGGCTAATATTGATACTAACTGTGCATATGTCCTTCTAGATCTACTACTACATGCTTTTTGTAGCCATCCTTCTGTGAAATGAGAAGTAGGAGCCTAGAACTATGGAAGGAGGGTGGCAACTAGGGTTTACTCCACCTCTACGATACACCCATTGCTTGGTGTATTTCACTTAGTCTTCTAGCAGAGAACATGGAATGGATGACATATCTCCATTAAATTTAAATTGTAAAACATGAGTAGGAGTTAGTACTCTCTAATTCTCTCTCTGCATCAGGTACGTTGACTGCCTACTCTTGAGTGAATGGGGGAACCACAGACAGTCTCAGCCAGGATCACTCAGCCCTGTCTAAGAGAAAGAAAATGACAACTACGGCTGTAATTCAAAACTTTCTAATGGCCACATTTTAAAAAAAGCAAAAATACACATGTGAAACTAATTTTTTCAGGTGAAACTAATTGTAATGATAAGTCTATTTCTATTTTACATTCTTTTTCTTCATACAATGTCTCTGGGATCTAGTGTGTGTTCTATACTTCTAGCACAGCTCAGTTTGGACTGGCCATGTGTCAGATGTCCCAGAGTTGTATGTGCTGGTGGTTCACACAGTGGACAGTACAGTGTCTACCTCTTCTCAGTGCTCCCACATACATCTGGATGTGTCCAAGAGCATTTTTAGAAGAGCTTTGTTTTCTAAAAAGAAGTACTGATTAACACTCAACCTCAACGACAGCATAGAAGGTAATTTCAAATTTTGAATTGAGAGAATTACTGAAATATGAAATTAATTTTATGGAAACTGAAATACCCAAATGAAGATGTTTTAGGCAGCAGACATCAAGCGTCACATAGTACTACTGGGTATTACCTACTGTCTTGAAATTCAAGGCTATATGCTCCTTGAGAGCAATGACAGAAAATACTATTTGCTGGAAGGATCTAATACAAACTTGAAAACAAAGTTCTTAATTTCACTACTCTTAGCCTACCACTTCAATATACAGCACAAATGAAATGCTATGCTTTATTAAGATAGTCCAGGTCTGATAAGGCAAAACTTCTAGTTTGGACTGCAGCACTATTCTGAAGAGATTAAAAAACATTGTAAAGTATTTTGAGTATTATACATGTGAGACTTTTCATCACTGTGACAAAAGTGCTGACAAAACAAGAGAGAAAAGATATTTTCTGGCTTATGGTTTCAGAGGGTCTGGTCCATGGCTGCTTGGCCCCATGCATCTGAGCAGAACATCATGGCAGCGAGAGCTTCTCACTTCATGGCAGCCAGGAAGCAGAGAATGAGACAGGAACAAGACAACCCAAGGCCCCATCCCTGGGGCCTACCTCTTCTAGGGAGGCTACTTCCTAAAGCTTTCAGCACCTGCCAAGATAGTGCCACCAGCTGGAGACCATGCCTTCAATATATGGGCCTTTGGGGGAACACTTCATATTCAAACTTTAACACTGTATGTGGGAAATATGAATAGAAATTACTTTCAGCAACTGAAGTCCAAACCACGGTAGAGCCATGTACTATGACACATACCCATAATCCCAGCTACTGGGGAGGTAGAGGCAGGAAGATTGCAAGTAGAGGTCAGATGCCAGAGGCAGCCTGTATAAATGAACAAGACCCCGTCTCAAAATAAAAATGAGCTGGGGGTAATGCTCAGTGGTGGAGCATTTCCCCAGCATGAATAAAGACCTAGGTTCAACCTCTAAGAACTGTAAAGGGGGGAGGGGAGCAGGAGAGAGAGAAAGAGAGAGAGAAGAAAGGAGGGAAAGAGAAAGGGGAGGGCATTCTATGGTAAAAGGAGAGATGAAAGGCAGTGGAACACAGCATGAAAAAGAACACTTTGGGGACAAGATGGCTTTGTGCCACCGCTTGGCCCTACAACCTCTGCACCTTATGCAATGGAATGGCATATTTAGCAATATTGCAGCGGATGCTGAGACTAGAGAGACCGTTTGTGTAAAGTCTGTGGAACAGTGCCAAGCACACAGCAAATAATAACTGAAGGTGCCAGTGATGTTGATTTCCCTGTTAACTAATATCTACTATTCGCTACCAGATCTGATCTGGGTCATATTAGGCTCTGCATATATCAGTTTATGATATGTGCCTGGTATGTGTTGGACTGTGGATCCTCTCCTCAAATTCCTACACTGAATCCCTAAACCACAGCACCCTAGATTAGGACTGTGATTAGGAATGTGGCCATTAAAGAGGTGACTTAAATTGAAATGAGGCCCTCGGGGTGGGTTTTAATCCAATCTGACTGGTGCTCTTACATGAGAAAATCTGGACACACAGACACTAGTGACGTGCACACAGAAGAAAGACCCTGTAAGGACCTTGAGCCAGAGAGGCCTCAGGAAAAATACAACCTGAAGACACGTTGATTTTGATCCTCTTGGCTTCAGAAGCAAGAGAAAATAAATTTCTGCTGTTTAAGTTACCCAGACTGTGGTATTTTATTACAGCAACCCCAGCAAATTAATGTAGTGTATAAAACCATTTATTCACCCAACTGTATAATTGTTGTTGTTGTTGTTAGGTGCCATCGAGTCGTGTCCGACTCATAGCAACCCTCATAGGGTTTTCAATGGCAGATTGTTTCGGGATTGCCTTGGGAGTGGGTTGCCACATCCTTCTCTCATTTTTGCAGTGCTGGGAATCGAACTCGGGACCTCAGAGACTGCAGAGCAGTGCTCTACCAACTGAGCTAAATCCCAGCCCCCAACTGTATAATATAGGTATTTAATTCCAATTTACCACAGAACAGCTGGTTAGATAATTCTGGGAGGTCATTTATGGAAAAGGTATGTTCTTACAGCCAGACCTAGGTTCAATGGGTCACTCTTGATTCCAAGGAGTATGATCCTTGGCAAGTTATCGAAACTCCGTGAACCATAGTTTTCATCTTTAAAAGAAAGAGGTGTTTACTTCACAGGGCATGAGGCTTAAGTGAGCATCTGGAGGACCTGACAAACCGTGGCTTCTGTGTTGGTCATGTAAGTGGCTCTCATGTACTCCTGTGTACTCCTCCAGGTAACACAAATCGTGGCACTCCAGGGATCAGTCAAAGAAGGCGGACTATCTGTCAGGTAAGTTGTTTCTTTTGGTGAGTCCTTCCTGGCATTTAACGGGCTTATAATTTCTAATGCACCAGCTTCTTAAATGGTCTCTGCCCTTAGGCTCACCACCTGCCAATCCAGCCTCTCTACTCTGAGTTAATTAATTTCTCTAAGTTCGAGTCTAAGCACACCCTTCTCTGGCAGTTACTCTTCAATGGCTCGCTATGACTGCTATGGTCTCAAGTCTCAGATCCCTGAGCAGGGAACATGTGGCTACTCTTCTCCTCGCCCACCTCTCTTCTCACTCCTCCGTGCCACACACATGGTAGCCTTACAAAATTATGAGTGCTTCGATAAACCTTTTCGTTGGTTCATGCCTGTTTGCCTAGTTTTCCTTTGTAGAATTCCCTCCTATATTGCATCTTATGTATTTTGGACATGTAGTCAGGAGATACCAATCCCTGGAGAAGGACATCATGTTTGGGAGAGTGGCAGGTCAACAAAAAAAAGGAGGACCCTCCACTAGATGGACTGACACAGTGCCTGCAACAATGGGCTCAAACATAAATAAGATCATGTGCCTGGCACAGAATTGGGAATTGTTTTGATCTGCTGTGCATAGGGTTGCTATAAGTCAGACTCGACTCGATGGCACCTAACAACAACACCTTGTCATTTGGGGACTGCTACTTATCCTGTGAGCTGGGATTTAGCTCAGTTGGTAGAGTGCTGCACTGTAGTCTCTGAGGTCCCGAGTTCAATTCCCAGCACTGCAAAAATGGGAGAAGGACCTGGCAATCCACTCCCAAGGCAATCCCGAAACAGTCAGCCATTGAAAACCCTATGAGGGTCACTATGAGTCGGATACTGACTTGACTGCACCTAATAACAACTTATCCTGCATTTTCTCATGGATATGTCCTCAGAATTTCCAGCCAGAATTTCATACTGCCTTTTGATGGAAACACTGAATTTCTCCTCAGCCCTCTCACAGTGATGACAATATTACATTGCATTTAAATATTCATGTTTGCTCCCTTCTAGCCAGTGAGCTTTCCAAGGATAAGGACTCTCTCTTAGCAATATTTGTACTTCAGTCCACCACAGTGCCTTGTTCAAAACGTTTAATAAATACTGACTGAATGAGTGGCCAAAAGATGAATGCTTATAATCAATCATTAACATTTTAGCACAGCTTAAAATGAAAAGAGCATGAGCTTTACCGGTCTGAGCTCACAGCTGGCCTCAGTCACCTGGTTCCCTGAGCCTCAGTTTCATCGTGTGTATTAATCCTTGCTATTGTCATTTTGGGAGAAGGACCCAGCAACCCACTCCCAAAAGTCAATCCGCCATTGAAAACCCTATGAATAGCAGAGAAGCACTGACAAAGTGTTTCGCCTGTTGTGTGTAGGGTCGCTATGAGTTGGATCCTGACTGGATGGCATCTAACAACAACAACAACAACATTGTCATTTGGATTAACTGAGGCATGTGAGTAATGGCTTCAACTTTACACCTGATTTAGAGCAGGCTCTGAACAAAAATTTGGGCTCCTTCTTGTTCTCTATCCATTCATACGGTTATGCTATGATGTAAGTCTTCCTGACAGATCACAGGGAAAATACTTTAAATTCAGTTCTTTATGTCAAATATAGAAGAACAAAATGCAGGATATGATCTTGTATTCCATATGCATTTCGTTAAAAAGCTACATCTATCTTCACATTTATTAATTGTGGAAAATGATAGTTAACTGCCTAGGATTGTATTGGTGCCTGTGCAAATCAACTGAAATTAAATATAAAAAACACTAGCATAGTATTGGGGTCACACTGCTCACTCTCATAAAGTCCAAGCAGTAACATACACCCGTGTGTGAAAGTCCACCACAGGGAACAGTAGAGTGAGTGCGGGACAGACCTAATGGACAGCTACAGCGAGACTTCAGAAAGGAGCCAGGATGGAGAGCGTGCCCATGGGAGTCGCACCAGCGGAGCTCACGCCTATCTGCAGGTGGTCACAGCAAGTCCTTGCCATTCAGTATACCCTTCTATAGGAATAGATCCTGCCTCAAAGAGTAACTGCTGAAAAATTCCATCTTCCTACTTAGTGTACAACTTTTGGCAACTTCAGCTTAATTTTGCAATGGGGACCTCACCACGTACTTCAGAAAGCTGCTGTGATGGTTAAATGAGAGCATTCGCGTGGTGCCAGTCACCAGGTTCAACAAACACTAGGAGTGCTTCCACCCCCAATACACTAAGGGATACAAACACAATACACGAAGCTGCCAGGGATAAAGACCAGCTTGTCAGTCAAAGCTTGAAGGCTACTTAATTGCTACAAATTACACAGGAATAATTTTTCACAAGAAACACTGAATTTTTTAACATCTCTGATTACACAACCATCAGAGTTAACAAACAGAGAATCCATGTGTCCAAAGTTTGAGTATGACAAGTTCAAAAGTGAATTTATGCTTCATCAAAATAACCACAGTCTACATTTATTTATGGCTCATAATCGCTATGAGGCCACCAATTTGTTTTATGTGTATCTGTCTTTGTCTTCCACTTAGAAGTTTAAACATCAAAGCAAATGGTTTCCAGGCATTTAGGAAAATAGTCTGAACAGAACAAACACTGATTTCATAATCAATGAACATCAGAGGAGGTAACTATAAAGCTTTTATTCCCCCCTTCCATACTTATTTCTGGGTAAGAACTTCTTTTTTAAAAAAAGAATCAGAACTCATTAATCACAAGGAGGAATTTGAAGCTGTTAGAAAACACGGACATTACTGCTATGAAATCAGAAAGTTCTATGAATAGAAAACAAAGCTGTAGGCATTTTCTTTTCCAGGCACTGACAAGGCAGGACATTCACACAATTCCCCTGTGACTTTCGGCCTTGGGACTGAAAGGTGACACCTTCTGAGGCTATTGCTCCTCCTCAGATGACACTGGACATTTAAGCCAAATTTTCACAGTAAATAAAATCCCATGTATATTTGCACAGCCTGAATGCTAACATTATAGCCAATTGGGGTTGGGTAACAGCAGGTAGTTGGGAGGGCAGATTAAGCTTCTCTCAGTAGAAGGAACAAGTCAAATGATCCCCAGGAGCTGACGGCCCCACCTCCCCAGAGCACATCCCCGTGGAGGGGCTCGTCATGGGCAGGCCTGGCAGGAAGGACGGACTTACCTTTGGGCTGAGGTGCTGTAGCTGTTGTCGTAGGAATCGTAACTCTGTTCATCGTAAGCAGTGCCATATCCATCGTCATAGTCCTAAAATAAAACAGGACCATGACATTCAGAGAGTTTCTAGAAAGGAGGAGGCATTTTGCTGTCAGTGTGTTTTCATTAAATCAGTTAACATTTACTCTATGTCTAACTAGTTGTTGTTGTTGTTAGGTGCTGTCGAGTCATGTCCGACTCATAGCAACCCTCATAGGGTTTTCAATGGCTGATTGTTTCAGGATTGCCTCAGGGAGTGGATTGCCATGTCTTTCTCCTGTTTTTGCAGTTCTGGGAATCAAACTTGGGACCTCAGGGACTGCAGAGTGGTGCTGTACCAACTGAGCTAAATCCCAGCCCCATGTCTATGTACAGTATAAAGTAAAATATAAGAGTGGCTTCAGTGCATATGTAGAGTAAGAACCTCCTACCGTTCTCCCTTCAAAAGCAAAGAGACATTGAAAAAAAAATTGTCAAACTCATTATTTTCAGGACTCTGGAACAGAGATGCAGGGAGCGCTTTTTAAACAATGGGTAGATTCTGTTAAGAACAGTGAGCTTTGAGATGTCTTCATTTGTCCCGTCCCCATTCCCTAACCCCAGCTCTGAGGGAGCCTTAAAAACCAAGCAGCACAACCAGCAGCAATCTAGAGGCCACCAGAGGGGGCAGAAGAGAGCTGGAGCTCACTCAGCCCCGCTCCCAGAGAAGTATCTTTACCTCACCTAATTCAGAGCTCAGATGTGCAAAAACCTCCTTCCCTAGGGGTTTCTGAAGAAAATAATTAGAGGCAATTGTATAAGATTTCAGCTGCCTAAGGCAGTGGAAAAAAACTGGGAAAATAACAGGCTAATTAAAAAGCTTAAAAGGAAACATGGGATATGAAGCATCTATATAGGCTTGACAACTGTGAAATATTCCTGGGAATCTAGAACGCCAGGTTCGTGTGCAATGGCACAGCTATAGCCAGGAAAGACCAGGGAAGGCCCAGGGCTCTCTGTCTGAGCCTGAGATAAAGCACAAGCAGGAGATAAACAGCTAAGGCACAGTCAGTCAAAAATTGATTGGACAAGTGCTCAGTATGAGTGTTAACACACACCCACAGGCCCTTGGCAAAGATCAGGAAGTTTCTAGGCATTTAATGAAATTGTGTTCCAATCAGGAGCTGAGCATCTAAGTTAACCTGAAGGAGATTTCAGTGGCAACAATCAACACATAGAGACTACAGAATTAGTTGGAAAAGTTACCAGATAGATGACAAAAACAAACAAGAGTTCCTGGAAGAATTTGATTCCCAGAGTGGATCAATTCCATTAAATGTTCAGTTTTAAACAAAAACATTGAGACATGCAAAGAAATTTAGAAAAAATGTCCCTAGAGAAGAAAAACAGCAGTCAATAAAAACTGTCTTTAAGGAAGCTGTAAGACATTGAATATATTAGACAAAGAACTTATGCCAGCTATCTAAAATATCCCCCATCTGTCTGTCTTTGTGTCCTGCTGTGGGGGCTTGCATGTTGCTGTGATGCTAAGAACTGTGCCACCAGTATATAAGATATCAGCAGGGCCAGCCATGGTGGACAGGTTTCAGTTGAGTTTTCAGACTAAGACAGACTAGGGAGAAGAACCTGCAGCCCACTCCCCAAACAATTAGCTATTGAAAACTATATAAATAGCAGAGAAGCACTATCAAATATAGTGCTGGAAAATGAGCACCTCATGCTGAAAAGCATTCAAGAAACGATTGGGGAAGAGTTGCCTCCTCAAAGTAGAGTCGACCTGAATCATGAAATGGAGTAAAGCCCTTAGGACCTCCTTTTACTGATGTATTACAACTCAAAATGAGAAGAAACACAGTGCATGCCACAATGGGCTCAAACAGAGAAAGATCCTGTACCTGGCACACTGTTGAGCAGTGCTTCAATCTGTTGTACACATGGTCCCTATGAGTCAGATTTGACGCAACAGCACATAACAATAATTTTAAATACAACCAAGGAACTAAAGACATAAGTAAGGTATGAGCATAATGACTCATCAAATAGAAAGGATTAGTATACATACAGAGAATATAAAACTGAACCAAAACAAGTTCCTCACTTGCTAAGCTCAGTAACTAAAATGAAAAATTCACTAGAAAGGCTCATCAGCAGCTATGATTGGCAGGAGGAATCAGTCAACTTGAAAGTAGAGGCAATGAGATGATCCTGCTCAAAGGAAAAAAAAATGAAGAAAAATGAACAGCAGAGACCTGTAGAGTGCCATCAAATGTATGAACACATGCATAATGAGAAATCCAGAAAGAAAGGAGCATAAAAATGTTTGGAGAAATAAAGGCTGTAAACCTCCCCCATGTGAGGAAAAACTTTACACACCCAAGAAGCTCAACAATCTCCAGATAGTAAAATCTAGGAGACCCACGTCGAGATATCATTGTGAAACCACTGAATGGCAATGAGAAAGGAAGAATCTTAAAAGCAGCCACAGGGAAGCAGGACAATGCATAGGAGAAATCCTTTCTAATATTAACAGTTGATTTCCTACAGAAACTATGGAGGCCTAAAGACAATGGAAAACAATATTCTCAGATAAAAAGTCTGCCAACTAAAAATTTTATATCCAAAGGTGAAGAGTGTAGCTCAATGGTAGAGTGTGTGCTTAGAAAGCATAAGGACCTAGGCTCAATATCTAGCAACAATGACAATAAACAAATATAAGAATTTTATATCCAACAAAACTGTCCTTCAAGCTAAAGAAAAGATAAAAAAGATGTTACCTATACACCATGGAGTTTTATTAGGCCATAAAGAAAAATGAAAATAGGTCTTTTGCAGGAAAATTAAAGGAACTGGAGATCATCAGGTTAGGTGTAATAATCCAGATTCTGAAAGACAAATATTGCATATTTTCTCTCATACACAAAATCAATCTGTGTGTGTGTGTGTGTGTGTGTGTGTGTGTGTGTGTGTGTGTGTATACTAGACATATATAAAAAATGAAAGTAGAAGGAGAAAATATTTGGGGTAATGGGAGGAGGACAAGGATCAGTGGAAGGGGCCAAGAAGGGACAACAGAGGGTAATGGAGGGTGAATATGAGTAAATTATATTAAATTATATGATATACATAAAGAAAACATCATAATGGAACCTCCCAATCTCTACAATGAATACATGGCTAATTTAAAAATATATATTAAAAGAAGTCAGAAAAAAAAGAAAAAGAATACTTAAGATACTCCTTTAGGGGAAGTGAAAGACCATTAAACAGTGCAACTTGAACCTGCATGAAAAAATGAAGAACACTGGAAGATGAAAATATTTAGCTAGATATAAAGGGCAACATGAATGTATTTGTTATGATTTTAAAGAACTGCATTAAAACATAATTGTAAATCTGTTTTGGTGGATATATAATGTATAAAAATATAGGTGGGAGGAGGGAATAGCATTATAAAGGAACAACGTTTTGTGTATTGTAAAAATTGTTGTTGTTCGGTGCTGTTGAATCAAGTTCAACCACAGCGACCCTATATACAATAGAATGAAACACTCTCCAACAGCGTGCCCTTCTCAGCATTATGTCAGTGCTTCTCTGCTATTCATAGGGTTTTCAGTGGTCGATTGTTTCTGGGATTGCTGTGGCAGTGGACTGCCATGTCCTTCTCACATTTTTGCAGTGCTGGGGATACAACCCAGGGCCTCAGAGAGTATGTAGCAACACTCTACCAACTGTGCTAAACCCCAGCACCACTGTAAATATTATTGTTGTTGTTGTTAGGTGCCGTCGAGTCGGTATCCGACTCATAGCGACCCTCTGTACAACAGGGGAAACACTATTGTCAGTGCTTCTCTGCTGTTCCTAGGGTTTTCCATGGCAGACTGATTTTTGGGAGGGGGTTGCCAGGTCCTTCTCCCAAGCCTACAGCTTCTGGTGTTCCCAGGCGGTCTCCCATCCAGGTACTAACCAGGCCCGACCCTGCTTAGCTTCTGAGATCTGACGGGACCGGATGCCACAGGGCTATGGCTGCAGGCTGTAAATATTAAGTTGGTATAATTCTGGAAAAATGATATAAGATGTAAACTGTAATTCCTAATACAGGGTAGAAAAAGAAAAAATAAAAATGTAGAAAAATAACAAGTGAATTCAAGTGGTACAGTTAAAAAAATAATACAAAAGATGGCAGTAAGGTACAAAACAGACAAAAGATCTATAGAAAATAAAGAGCACAATAGCAGGTATAAATCCTACTTGTAAGTAATTATAGTAAAAGTAAATGGATTAAATATACCAATTAAAAGCTAGAAACTGGCATCATGGAAAAATATAATCCAGGCACATGGTATCTATAATACATTTTAGATTCAAGCATAAAAATAGGTTTTAAAGAAAAGCATGGATGAAGACAAATCCTGACAATAGTGAACCAAAGGGAGCCAGAATAGCTATAATACTAATGTCAGACAAAATAGACTTTTAAGATAAAAATTTTCACTAGAGAAAACAAGATTTTTAAGTGATCAGAAGTTAGTCCATTCTGAAGGTAAAAGAAACTCATGTGCATATATAATACCATATATGACAAGAAAGTGTCAAGGATACATGAAGCAAAAAGCAGATTTAAACAACAATATAAACCAGTTGCATCTACCAGACATTTATACAACACTCCATCCAATGAAAGCAGAATACACATTTATCTCAATTTTATATAGCACATCCTCTCAGGTTACATATTTTCCTATTTTCAAATTTACTACAAAGCCATAGTGATCAAGACAATGTAGTACTGGCAGAGCCAAACAGACCAACAGACTAAAACTGAAAGTTCAGAAATAAGCACAGCCCTTAATTTAAAGTTCATTCATTTCCAACAAAGCTACAAACATAATTAATTAGGGGACAGAACCGTCTTTTCAATAAATTATGCTAGAATTGGATATCCACATGCAAAAGAATGAGGTTGGATTCCTACCTCATACCATGTGCAAAAACAGAAAATGTGTCTTATATCTAAGCACATACACAAAAAGTAGAAAAATCTAAGAGTGGAACATAGTGTATGCATCTTTGCTGTCTTGGGTTAGTCACTGATTTCTTAGATACGCGGGCAAAAGCACAAAAGGTCAAAGCAAATATAGACGGAATGGAGTTCACAGAAATTATAAACTTATTTTAAACTTTTTTATTAATAGTTTATAATGTACAGCTTAATGGGTCTCATTGTGATATTTTCATACATGCATTTCATTGTACATTGCTCACGTCAACTTCCCCCTTAACCTTCCATGACTCTCCTGCCCCACCGCCCCTCCCCACCAATGGTCCCCTTTCTACTTGCATGTCTTTTTTGTGAATCTATCTATCTATACATGTACATCCCGATTTTTCCATAAGAAATTATAAACTTTTATCCTGAAAAGGCCATTAGTAAAAAATTAAAAATCTAATCCCCAGTATAAGGGAACATATCTGCAAATCATAAATCTGACAATGCTCTAGTATACAGAGCACAAGAACTCTTACAACTCTACTGGGTGTCAGGGCACATGTCTGTCATCCCAGCTACTTGGGAGGTTGAGGCAGGAGGATCGCAAGGCTGAGGCTAGAGGCAGTCTGTACAAGTTAGCATGATCCTGTCTCAAAAAAACAAAAAACAACAAACAAACAAACAAACAAAAAACAGAAAAAGGGGCTGAGGTTTCAGCTCAGTGGTAAAGAGCTTGCCTAGCATGCTCAAAACCTTGGGCTCAACCTCCCAATATTGCAAAAACAAAAACCAAACCAAACAAAAACAACAACAAAATCAACAAAAAAAATCATCCTCCTGGTGAGGCTGGGGGCACACTTCAAATGAACATGATAACAAGCATTCTTATCGTTATTTTGAAAAGATTGCGGAATTTAAAAAATTTAGAAAAATAATCCTTCTCTATGATAAATCAGATATGAATTAGTCAATGGCACTGAAGTCCATAGAAGTGTAAAGCACGCCCTACAAATGATTCTTCATTTCCAAGGTTAATCACATAGTGACTTTGGATTTATTAGTATTTACTTACTATTTAAATAAGCCTAGAAATAACATATGGAAACATCAGTAGTATCATAAACCAAATTAATGATGGCAGAGTATACACAAAACCCCTTGAAAGAGATAAATGCAGCTTTATGGTAAGAGAAAATACCTAGACTCAGATGGAATTCTGTAATTTACTGTCAATAATTTTAGGTAAGCTCATCCACTCATTGGAATTTGTTTCTTTACCTTTAAAATGTACACCTATGTAGCACCTTTAAGGAATGAGAAGTTACAAATACGTATGTATCTGCATATTCCAGCACATTGGGTGACACATAGGAAAAATTTTCTGAAGGACAGTGGATAATATTAATCATTTAATACAGCATTTATAAACCTCTCGGGTGAATTTCTAATACCACTCCCAGATGAAGAATACCCACAGTCACTCTTAGCAAGAGTAAGAACCAAATGACTGATTTTACAAGTGATTATTCTTTTTAATTTTTAAAAAAATTTAAATGGCACACAATAGTTGTACATATTTATGGACTTGTTATTTTTAGGTGCCACTGAGTTGAGTCAGACGCATAGTGACCCCATGTACAACAGAATGAAATACGATCCACCACCATGTCACGCACACAATCTTTTTATTTTGAGCCCAGTGTTGAAACCACTATGTTTCTTCTCATTTTGAGTCATGCCACTTCAGCAAAAGGAGGTCCCAAGGGCTTTACTCCATTCCCATCATTGAGGTCAACTCTACTTTGAGTTGGCAATTCTTCTCCAATTGTTTCTTGAATGCCTTCCAGCCTGGGGGCCTCATTTTCTGGTATTATATTTGGCAGTGTTTCTTTGCTATTCATAGGGTTTTCAATGGCTGTTTTGGGATTGGACTGCTGGGTCCTTCTCCCCAGTCTGTATTAGTCTGGAAGCTTAGCTAAACCTGTCCATCACGGGTGGCCCTGCGGGTATCTGAAATATCAGTGGCATAGCTTTCAGCATCACAGCAATACGCAAGCCCCCACAGCACAACAAGCTCACAGACAGATGGGGGTTTAAGGAAATAGAAATGCTAATTACTCAGCTTTAATCATTGCACATTCTCTTTTTACAAGCATCTATGAAGTATCAGGGGGCTGGGATTTAGCTCAGTGGGTAGAGCGCTGCGCTGCAGTCTCTGAGGCCCAGAGTTCAATTCCCAGCACCGCAAAAATGGGAGAAGGACCTGGCAATCCACTCCCAAGGCAATCCCAAAGCACTCAGCCATTGAAAACCCTATGAGGGTCGCTATGAGTCGGATACCGACTCGACGGCACCTAACAACAACAACATGAAGTATCAGGCCTAAATTTATATTTATTTGATTTGTTGTAGTTGCGCTGTTGTTATGTGCCATCAAGTTAGGTCTGACTCATAGTGACCCTGTGTACAACAGATTCATAGGGTTTTCATTAGGAAAACACAAATACTTAAATGGAAAGTTGAACTGTAATGTTCTCAACTTTGCAAAACAAATACGCACATGAAGGGATAGTAGCATCTTTCCAGAAATAAGTTACATAATTTACACATTTTATTGTTTAAATGTTTTGTCACAAAGATAAAACTGAATTATTTGTCAAAGAGCTTTGTGTCTGTACTGTGGAAACAGTACAAAATAGAATATAAAATGAACATTCACTCAGTGGGGTAAAGGAAGAGTATAAATTAGGAGTAAGGTCATAAAACATCCCCACAGTAACTAATGCCTGCAGCCATATCACTGTGGCATCTGATCCCATCAGATCTTGAAAGCTAAACAGGGTGGGACCTGGTTAGTACTTGGATAGGAGACCACATGGGAACACCAGGTGCTGTAGGCTTGGGAGACGGACCTAGAAACCCACTCCTAAGAAACAATCAGCCACTGAAAACCCTATGAATAGCAGAAAAGCATGACAATAGTGTTTCCTGTGTTGTACACAGTGTTGCTATGAGTCAATAGCCTCAGGTGCCTGTGAATCTTCTACTACTTTTACTGCAAGGTAGGGGATGAGGGTGCTAGCTATGAACGAGCAGGGCGATTAACCAGAGATTGTCTGGGTGAGTAACCATATGCAGAAGGGTGAAGGTGGTGGGCTGGGCGACCAACTCAATAGTACCCAACAACTAAAAGTAGCTAAAAGTAAAACAAGTCCTCACAATAACTAAACGTAAAGTACTAATTTTGCTATGATCTTCCAAAAACCAACACAGGGAGGAGAAAGCCATCAGAAAACAAATATTTTGAGATGATTTTGATTATTAGAGCAGTAAAATGCAGATATTATTATTACAAATTAATGATTTAAAAGAAGTTGACATCTCCTAAGCAAAGGAATGCTGTTATTTTAAAAAAGTCACTCTTCACACAGCACCTAACCTGATTCAAGCACTCTGCTCGATACCATGTGTGGAAAGGATCTTCAGAGCCTAGTGAGTGTGCTGGCGTAAGAAGGAGTGGAGAGAAATAACGGACAAGAAGAAAGACAACTATAATTCAACATGTCCAAGGGGAACCCCGAGGTGGAACAGACCAGCCCATTTGGCAATGGGAAAGTACAAGAAAATTTCCCAGAAGTGTCATTGCCAGGACTCAGTGTCAAAGCACAGGAAAGCACGGTTGCTGGGAAGAGCCATTAAAATATAAAAGTAGGCAGAATGAACAGCAGGTGTAAAACAATGGACATACAGAGATACAGCCATCCTCGTCCCGGGAGACCCATAGCTCACTGTGCGTATGCAGTAAGATACACGGAGAAGAAAACAGCCAAATGAAAAGCACATAAACAATGTCATGGGGGACCACATCAAGGAATGCAGATTTGGGTTCTGAGTGACATGATTTGCTTGTGTTTTAGGAATGTCTTTCTAGTAACAGTGTGTGGGGACAGAACAGAAGGGGTGATTTGGGGGGCCAGGCATGAATGAGGTCACTACACTGTGCACATAATTTGGCAAAATGTAGAGATTATGGCTTCTTTAGTAATTTGTCAGTCGTTCGGAAAAAAAAATGGCTTCTTCCACTGAAGAGTTCTATTTTTGTGGTCAAAGAATTAAGATTGTCAATGACTGGAATTTTGTAAATTAATTGAAATACTCAAGAACACATTATTTTAACACTATAGCTAAGCAGGTTCGGTCTGGTTAGTCCTTTGATGGGAGACTGCTTGGGAATACCAGCTGCTGCAGGCTAAGGAGAAGGATCTGGCAGCCCACTCCTGGAACAAGCGGCCACTGAAAACTGTACATAGGGTCACTGTGAGTGGGACCTCACTTGAAGGCACATAACAACAACAACAACAACAACAACAGTTGTATCATACATTCCTTGCTCACTTACTCTGCTAAGTTTTATGATGCTAATGATTTATTTACATTTCAAATATCTTAGATCACTGAATTATTAAGTATTTTTATGGTGAAGATTAAAATTGCTGAATTTGCAGTTCTCATGAGATTTCCTTGATGCTGATTCCACAGTTGGACTTAGCTATGGGGGTGGCTATTTTGCATTTCCATTAGAGCAAGCCTTATGTGTTCAAGAAACAACACATGAAAAATACAGCGACGCATAAAGAAGACTGTGACAGGAGACAAGGAAGAGAAGCCACCTCAGGCGCCTGTGAATCTTCTACTATTTTTCCTGCAAGGTAGGGGATGAGGGTGCTAGCCATGGACAAGCAGGGTGATTAACCAGAGACTCTCTGGGCAAGTAACCGTATGCAGAAGGGTGAAGGTGGTGGGGCTGGGTGAGAATCTCCACACGCTGGGGCTGATTCTGTTGAGGATTTAGCAGTGTTCTTTTCTTTTTATCTTCTAGTGTTCCTAGTAACTGGCTGGTCATGTTTCTTATTTACCTAATTTAACGTTGTTGTTGTTGTTGTTATTGTGGTACTGGGGGTTGGACCCATGGCCTTGTGCTTGCATGCTCTGCAAGTGCTGGACCACTGAGCTGCACCCCCAGCCCATTTTTTTACTTTTTGAGACAGGGTATCACTAAGTTATGCAGACTGCCTCTGTTCTCGAACTTGCGATCCTCCCACCTCTGCCTCCCAAGCCACTGGGATTACAGAAGTGCGCCACCGTGTTTCAAATATTTCTGAGGTTAGAGGAGGAGTTTCAAAGATTACCAGCTACAGTGAATGCATTCTATGCTTCAATTTAACATACAACTGAGTGGAATAAGATAAAGCACACAAGGGAGCATTAAAATTGAGTTCAGTCACATACCTGTCTAGGACTACCAGCTACAGGTGAGCTTGCCCGAGCCCTGGCCAGGGACTCACTACCCTTCACTGTTGGCTCTGCTCTAATACGCCACTTTTTCTTCACGCTGGAAATCTCTGTGTGACTTCTCATTTCCATATTTCTCTCAGGAGTGTTCTGCGCTATGACAGGACCATCATATGCTTGGCAGCCTTACTTCTGGCCATGTGGCTCGTGCCTCCCATGCAGCAGCTGGTCCAGCTATGGGCTGTTCCCACAGTGCCTGTCTCCTCTACCCAGTGAACCTGTCAGGCTGAAGCTCAAATGCCGACCTCTCATGCTGTTGTAACTTCTCAGTGGCAGGAAAATCAGCCTGTTGTGCCTGCATCGTGCCCACAGTCAGCCCAACGCATGGACCTCCAGTACTGCGCTGCAGGCACATGACCTGCTTTCCGCCTCAGCTGCCGGTGTTAACAGGGACTGCGTCTGAAAGATTCCTCCACACCAGGCCCCGTCACACACAGCGAGGGCTCAGCACATGCCCTCGCACTGCTGGACAGAGGCATCCAGGGAAAAGCCAGCCCATCCTCCTGCTCAGTCCTCCCCCCTCAGTTCCGCGTTTTTCTCAGCTTTCCCCCAGCTGCATCCAGAGCACCAGAGCTGAGCTACTTTGGCAGCATAAGCTCATTTTAAGCCACCTACTGAGTTGCCTCTGAAAGAAGCCCTAGGCTTCCCTTATGTTTTCAAAGTGCACGTGGAGAGCCGGGCACCATAGCGCACGCGGCTCTGGAGGCGGAGGCGGGAGGATCTCAAGTTTGAGGCCAGAGGCAGCCTGTGTAACTTAGCGAGACCATGTCTCAGAAAGTGAAAAAATGGGCTGGGGGTGCAGCTCAGTGGTCCACTACTTGCAAAGCATGCAGGCATGAGGCCCTGGGTTCAATCCCCGTACGCCCCCCCACCCCAAATAAAAGCACGTGGAGACCTCTGAACCTCTTCTTGCATTTCTTAAACAGGCCCTGTCTCTGTGTTATAAAACAACAGTTAAAGTCTTTTCAGAAATTTATTTTAGCTAGGATTCTGGGTAATAACATCCTTGTCAATGTATTATCAACTATAAGTATCATTAATGACTGTGAAGACAGTCCTTGAAATGCATGCATGACACATACCCACCAGACACCTCTGTCCAGATGGCGTCAACACCAGGTGTCTTCCTGTCCCTCCATCATTCCAATCAGCCAGGGAGTCTATTCCTCCTCTTTACTCTCTCACACCCATCCCTTCCTCCATATTCCCTAGTGAAACAGTAAATGCACTGGGAATTTCTGCTTGGCTCATGAGAATCAACTAGGATTTCTCAGCCAGACCAGCGTGAGGTCCAACTGGCCCCATGGGTAGCTTTTCTAGTGCTTCCTCCTCTAAACAGTCCTCCAGGCCTCCAGAATGAGCTCCCTAAAACGCAAATCCAGCTTGCTGCTTGCTTATGCAGATGCACCCCTCATGGTGTGGCCAAGTGTCTACACCTCTCAGTGTTGCCCTCAGTGACATCCCTGGGGTAGAGCCTGCACTGTGGCTTTGTACTTGGGAAGCAGCATCTGGTGTGGGGTCCTGATGATCAGATCAGCTCTTTCTCATGCTGTAATTACTCTGCGCATGCTCCTTCCTCTGAAATCAGCTTTTTGCTTGAACAATTCGAAGACTCAAAGGAGGGGAATGATATGCTGCTGTAGTAACACAATGCGCAGGTGCTGGCACCTGGGTTTATCTCCTTGTCTCCTTTCTCTTACTAGTCTTCAAGGTCCTTACTGGTAAGGACCAGCCCCTGTTCTTTTGTCCAACATATAGGAGGCATGTGGTAACATTTTTTGAATGAATGAAGAAAAGAATTAACAACCAAATGGAAGGAAATATAGTAAGTGTATCTCTGAGATGAATACAAACCAAGGCGATATTATAGAAGAAAACTCAGCACTTATTAAAATGTTGTACAATTTGATAATGAGAGAGGCCTCACCTATACTATTTTCGGTGAAACATTAAATATCAGCCTTCTGTTCCCTGCCTTGAGCAAAAAATTTCCCTTTAGAACTCTGGACTTTATTTCTGAAAGTGACATTATTACAAATAGTAAACATGCACTAGAAATTAATGTGCATTATCCACTCAAAAGACTTATGTGTTAATTGAATGGCACATCTACATAGCTAGCTTAGAAAGGGCACTGAAGCAAGGTGGTTATCTGGGTCCTGGCAGAGGCCAGGCTACTGTGGGGGTTCGCATGCTCTCCACAGGGGGAGGGTCTTCCTGTGCATTCTCGGCCCATAAAACTCTAGCCAAGGTGTAGTCACATACCAGAGAAATCTTGCTTTGAAAAGAAGAAACCTTCTAGGATGGAGGCATGACCCACTGAGTTCTATTTCTGTCACAAGTAAAATCAAGCATAACATTTAAACCTCGGAAAACCATTTTAGACAGAAGTAGTCACAAAAAGAGTGACTGGGTCCTTATAAAACGAGATAATTATCTGATATAACACTTCACTTTAATTAGGGTGATAAATGATCATTTTAAAATGTAAGAAATTTTCATATATAATGCAGTGTTAAAAGTTTATCTAAATATGTCTAACAATGATTGTTTTGAATTTATGAAACAAGAATTAAAGTCTTTTCAGAAATTTATTTTAGCTAGGATTCTGGGTAATAACATCCTTGTCGATGTATTATCAACTATGAGTATCATTAATGACTGTGGAACTTGTAAGTTACATTCAACTAAGGATAAAATTCACAATATTAGTAATTCTAAATAAGAAATAATTCCCACATCATTTGAATAAAACATGATTTACTTAACGTGAAATCACATGGCTAGTTATTTCAAGGCTGAAAGAATATGCTGTGTGCTTCTTACATGAACCACTTTCCTCTAAGAGTCTGTGGAGGGTGAGGACTATGTTCAACTTCTAGCTCTGCTTCTTAGTAGCTGTAAAACTTTGGGGGAAATCATTATCTCTCAGAACCTCAATTTTGTAATTTACAAATTGGGAATCATAATACAACTCTTCGCTGTTTCTAATGGTCACACAAGGATTAGCCAACAAAATGCAGGTGAAAGCAGAGGTCTTGTCCAATAATGAAAGTTTTGGTTCACTTAAAAACTAATTCCTTGAAATACTCTTAAGCTATTAAGTCAGAGAAAAATCAAAGGTATCTAGCTATCTTTTGTAGAACATGATAAATTCTTAAAATTTCGTCTAAAATGCAATGTCTGCATTTCCATCTTGGAAATACTAGAACTAACCATTGTGGTTTTTAGATAAAGAACAAACTAACCAAGATTAGCTGCCATTGTACCCACCTCTAGATATGGACTTTAAAAACTATGTCCACGTCAATTATTTATAAAGTGTCTTCTCTCTTAGTTCATATCTGAGAAGAATTACATTTGTTTGGATTTTCCAAGAGTATGCAAAATACAGTAAAAGAAAAATAAAATAGTGATGCAGTTAACTTAGAAATCCCACAAACAAGGGAAGGAAAAACTAACTGTAAATGGATTAAATAATAAATTTACAAAGATGGGGAAAATGAGTCCATAATTAACATGGCATCATGCTAAAGGTTGTTTGAACTAGGGTCTCACTACAGCTGACAGTATAGTGGAGAAGCATCCAAACCCCAAAAATCTCAAAATATACCTTATGCAAGATAGTGAGCGAGTTGGGGAGTCTGAGGATTTTACAGGGGCTGATCAGGGCAGTTCTTACAGGTAAGAGACTCAGAATGCAAATGTGAAGGATGTAGAGTAGGTGGCTGGCCATGCAGGCTGTGAGGTGGAGGAGGTGCGAAGGAGGGCATTCCAGACAGCATGAACAGCAAGTGCAAAGGTCCTGAGGGATAGGGATGTGATGGTTTGCATGTCTGTGTTTACCCAAAATCCATGTTGAAATTTAATCTCCATCGAGATGGTATTAAGAGGTGGCACCTTCTGGCAAGTGACAGAGTCATGAGGGTGTCCTCCTTGAGAATGGATGGATAACCTTATAAAAGGAGCTCTGGAGAGATGACTTCCATCCTTTTTCCCCATTTGTCACTTGAGGACACAGTAAGAAGTGACACTCGTGAAGTAGTGAACAGACCTTTACCAGACACTAAATCTGCCGGCACCTTGATCGTGGACTCTTCAGCCTGCAGAAATGTGAGAAATAGATTTCTATGACTGGTGAGTTACTACCCTGCCTGGTCTGTTGTTTTTCTTTTGCATTTTGCAGCTATTCTCGGCGAGAGGGTCTAGGAGCTGATGGTTACTACATCCATTATGCATTTGCTTATTACCCTGTGCCTCTCACTGGACATGCAGTCTGCATGGGAATAGGGGCTTTGCTCTTGCCTGCCACAGAGTGAGCATCTGGCAACCACTTCTGAACGGACACGTGGGCTACAAGGAAGGGCTCGTGCTGACTCGCTCACTCTTCCAAGTGTTTCTCTTTGAGAAGAAGGCCCCCTATCTGCACGGTGACCGGCCAGCAGACATGCCAAGTGAATGTAGTCCCACTGCAAAGGGGAAGGTGCTGAGATTTAGCTCAGTTGGTAGAATGCTGTGCTGTAGTCTCTGAGGTCCTGAGTTCAATTCCCAGCACCGCAAAAATGGGAGAAGGGCCTGGCAATCCACTCCCAAGGCAATCCCCAAAAACAGTCAGCCATTGAAAACCCTATGAGGGTCACTATGAGTCGGATACCGACTCGATGGCACCTAACAACAACAACAACAACAAGCAAAGGGGAAGGGCTCCTAGCCCACCAAAAATGCAGAGGTTTCTGTGTGATGAGCATGTAAGCACCAAGCTATCCCAGTTTTATAAAATTGTTGTTGTTGTAAGGTGTCGTCGGGTTGGGTCTGACTCACAGCAACCCTCATAGGGTTTTCAGTGGCTGATTGTTTTAGGATTGCCTTGGGAGAGGATTGCCACAACCTTCTCCTGTTTATAAAATCAGTAGTAGGAATATTGGGGCTGGGATTTAGCTCAGGTGGTAGAGCACTCCTCTTCAGTCTCTGAGGTCCTGAGTTTAATTCCCAGCACCTCATAAATGGGAGAAGAAGTGGCAATCCACTCCCGAGGCAATCCCGAAATAATCAGCCATTAAAACTCTATGAGGATCGCTATGAGTCAGACATGACTCGAGGACACCTAACAACAACAACAAGTAGGAATATTGCTTGCTCATCTTTTAGACTCACTGAGACACCTCTGGATTATCACCTGGTCTAATGGCCATCCTGTTTGAAGGATGTGCTGCTCTGCTATAAAAGAGACTGGTCTATCTAGCAGTACAATTCTCTTAATTCACAAACTGATCATATTTTTAAACATTTTCTCAAGCATAAAATGAGTCTTAAAAAGGTATAAATCCTAAGTGCACAGCTTAGAGATTGTCATGAAGTGACAATCTTATTCAGAAGATTAACTTCATTTTGGCTCTGTATCAAGAAATCAAACACAAAGTCTTTACTGTACCCTGGGCCCTGCAGATCAACAGCCATAGACCTACCATGAATAACTTAAAGCACAATGAGAAACAATATGACAAAGGACTGAGTACATCACTCTACGGTAGGTACCCCAAATTCCAGATACACACGTGGAGCCAAGTAACAGAAGATGGATCACGTAAAAAATGTGGGGAGCTGCGAAGGGATTCAAGCTGAGAGTAATAACTATGAAAGATATCAGACATCCCACCTCTAAGTCCCCTAATTTAGCAAAAGAATCATCTGGAGGTGAGGGCAACTGAGAACAAGAAGATGCAAGAAAAACTCTTTGCCCTACCCTATTTGCCTAAAGTCTGCAGCCATAGCCCTGTGGCATCCAATCCTGTCAGATCTCGGAAGCTAAGCAGGGTCAGGCCTGGTTAGTCCTTGGATGGGAGACCTCCTGGGAACACCAGGTGCTGTAGGTTTGTAAGACTGACCCAGCAGCCCACTCCCAAAAATCAATCTGCCATTGAAAACCCTATGAATAGCAGAGAAGCACTGACAAAGTGTTTCGCCTGTTGTATGTAGGGTCGCTAGTCGGACACCAACTCGATGGCACCTAACAACAGTAACATATTTGCCTAAAAGCAAGACAGGAACTTACAGAGGCAAATGTGCCTCCCCCGCTCCTGTCCCTGCAGGGATGAAGGTTCACCCACGAAGACCACTTGACCTTCATTAGCCTGAGATGGGACCAGAGAATTTTACATTGAAAACTCCCACTTGTTGGCTTTCCCCAAAGTTGCTGACCCCAAAGGCTCAAAACTCTTTTCCTCTGTCTACATGCTTCTCTAAAAATGTACTGTACTTTTTTGAAAATGCTATATAATCCATCTCTCTAAGATATACTCATTCCTTGGTTATGTCCCATGAACATAATAAATATTTATGTTAATAAAATCCTGTTTGCTCTTCTTTGATTACAAAGATCCATCACAGCTAAAAACTCGGAAGGATAGAGAGAAGATAACTTTTCCACTCCTCATCTCTGTTTCTTCCCAGACTCTGATTTCCTTAAAGGCAGAGACTGAGTTCTACAAATGATAGTTAAATGCTCACACATAAGGATAAAGCCAAGATGGGGGGTTGCTGTAGGACTTCATTACAACAGAGAACTAATTTAGTGGATCACAAGTCCTCCTCCTTGCCCCAGCTCTAATTTACCCGAAGAACAGGATTCATACATCACATTATTTGAAATAAAAAGCTGCTACTCAACTAATATGGATGGACACGAAGTTAAAAAGTGCTTTCTATGCCTCAACAACATCTTCATTTTAGGATCTTACACTGATAAGACACTTTTTTCTTATTGCTTTTCCATATGGTAAAGAGAGAGTAAAAAACCAAACCAAACCAAACTAAAACTAAACAAAAGAAAAAACCTAGCCAAGTCATCAGATTAGCATAGGAATTATTTTGAGCTGAAGGCAATTGAGAATAAGAAGATGCAAGAAAAGATCTCTGCTCTAAACTCTTTGTCTATACCCATATATTTACAATCTCAAATTATTTCTTGAAGTTTTATATTTCTAAAATAAGTCAACCATTCAAGCAATTTAGGAGAAAGATTGGCTTGTGCAGCTCCTGATAAACATTTCCAGTAAATTGCATATTGCCACCCTTACTTTTGCTCCTGGTAAAGGGAATATAAAAAAAATTATAGAACCTTCATCTTTTTACCTAAAATAAAAAGGTGTCCCTAGGCTTTTCAATTCACATTTAAAATGCATTTTCATAAATAACCTTTTCAGAATCTGCACTCTGTTTTAATTAAATCTCTCACTATGGAAAACAAGATAATTGAACCAGCCTGGAGTTTAGTTAACTGTTAAAAATTATGCCAGGAGTCACTGTATTAGGAAAATTTGCTATCAGTACAATCCTGATGTGTACAAAATCCCCTATGTGTGGTATAATGAAAACTTCAAGTGAGCTCCAGCTTTTTCAAAGCAATGGGAAGGATTATGCCTTTGTCCAGTTTTTAAACAAAATCTACACTAAAGAGTAACAGGATGTGGGGTACAGTGGTACATGCCTGTGACTCCAGCAACTCAAGAGGCAGAGGCAGGAAAATCAGAAGGTTGAGGCCAGAGAGAGCCTGTGTAACTTAGGGAGACCGTAACTCGAAATAAAAAATAAAAAATGGGCTGGGGGTGCAGCTCAGTGGTAGAGTGCTTGCAAAGTAGTGTGAGGCTCTGGGTTCAACCCCCAAGTACTGAAAAACAAAAAAGAATAACATGTACATTTAAAAAATATACTCAGTTTGCCCTAAAGGCTTTCACTGATGTGCCTAGTCATCAAAATTTCTGAAGAATCCGTTTTCATTACAGTAGCAGAAGAGACGGACAGTGTATTCCCACCTTACAGATGAGGGGTCCATTTACATCAGCCGCAGTGTTCTCTTCAAGGTAACGTTTATCATACACAGCCTTCATGAATAGAGAGGCACTATGTCTGCTCATAGAACACAAGGTGCAGATCTCTGTTTCTATTCTACGTGGTCTCTTAACCTCTATGAAATGTGGATTAAATCAACCTCTGGCAGACATGCTATGAAGAAATACTGCAAAGTGGTCATAGGATGGATAAAACCAACCACCCTTTAATCAGAGGCCACTAGCTCTAAATTCTGTATAACAAACTTTATGCGAGCCGGGCGCAGTGGCGCATGCCTGTAATCCCAGCGAATCTGGAGGCGGAGGCAGGAGGATCACAATTTCAAGACCAGAGGCAGTCTGTGTAACTTAGTGAGACTCTGTTTCAAAAAGTAAAAAAATGGGCTGGGTGTGCAACTCAGTGGTCCAGCACTTCAGTGGTCCAGCACTTGCAAAGAATGTAATCGCGAGGCCCTGGGTTCAACACCCAGTACCAAAAAAAAAACACCCAAAAAAAACACCCAAAAAAAAAAAAAAAAACTTTATGCCTAAAGAGATTAAATACTTGGTCCAATCATCTGTCATTTTTCCATTTGCAAAGAGAAGCTTTAGGACTCGGTCAAATCGATGGGACGCTGGGCCCTGGCTCTGACGCCAGACTGCTGGGCTTTCCCTGTAGGTCGGGCTCACCAGCTGTGCGACTGAAGGCTCCCCATCTCATGATGCCATTCTCGGGGTGCAACCAATGCAGGGAGGGTGCAAAGAAGAAAAGTGTCTGCCAGGAAGAGCGGCCACTGGGGTCTCATACGTACTATAACTGCGACAGGAGGAAAAGTGGGAGCCTGTGTCAGCCCTCTGGGCTTCAGCTGTCCAGAGACCCAACATATTTATTTTGCAGGACTTGGGTGAGGACGGAATGAGAGAACAGAGGAAGAGAGTCCAGCACAGTGATCTGAGGCTTGCACCAAATAAACAGCAGCTGCCTTTTCTTCCATTGACTTAAAGAAGGTGAAGAACACAGGGCTCCACTGATTACTGAGCCAGAAAATAAAATTATAAATAAACAAGGGAGTACCACGCTTTTCTACCATTCTGTGGTGGTTTCCAAATGGTAGGGGCTTCAGGTATTGTCCTTTTCAACTTATCATAAAGCAAAGCAATAACTGCTTCACTGACCTTAAGACTCTAGTTGATTAGCTGGGTGCAGTGACGCACGCCTGTAATCCCAGCGGCTGGGGAGGCAGAGGTGGGAGGATCGCAAGTTCGAGAACAGAGGCAGTCTGCGTAACTTATTGAGACCCTGTCACAAAAAGTAAAAAAAAAAAAAATTGGCTGAGAGTTCAGCTCAGTGGTCCAGCACTTACAGAGCATGCAAACGCAAGGCCCTGGGTTCAACCCCTACTACCGCAAAAAAAAAAAAAAAAAAAAAAAAAAAAGACTAATTGATCAAAGAAGCATCGAGAAAGCTCTGAGAGATGGGTTTGGAGAAAATGTCCACGAGACTTATGATCTTAACTCTGGCTCTGGCTCTCCTCCTCACTCACTTCCTCTTTCCTTCTAGCTCAGAACATCATATACAAGCGACAAAGTTGTGAAGAAAAGCTTCAGAGGAAGCTTTTAGGAAATCTGGGGTCAAATCCCGGTCCATGCCCTCTTCACCCATGGCAGTCACTGAGTGGTACTGGCTGGGCTGCTGATCTGAGGCTCAGTGGCCACCGTCCCTGGCATTCAGGCGAGGCACAGCGAGAGTGCTGCTATAAGGGAAGCGTGCAACAGCAGAAATGGAACTGCAGCACCACTGCTGGGCTCCCTGGACATCAAAACTCCCCATCCAACAGCCCAAACTGCTAGACGCCTGTGCAATGCCGCATGGAGGTTCTGAGCCCCGGATCTGCAGAGGAAAGTGCGTGGGTGCTGCAGGCAGACGCACGCGGCTCTGCTGCTTAGCGCTGCCCACCAAAGTCCAGGAGCTCCCACTTTCTTTCTAACTTTAAAACCTGTACCTGTATTAACGCCTGGTCTTCCCATCTGGGGCTGCTCAGTGCCCCTCGCAGGTGGGCACGGCCACAGCTCTGCAGGCGATTTGAGGACAATTCTATAGTCTGTTCAATAAGCGTGTTGTGGCTGGATCATAAAAGCACATCAGATACAGCTGAAGAAAGGAGCTTCTGGATTCTGCTGAACTGGTATGATTGCATCTAGGATGCCCCACCTACAGGTGTCTAAAGGTGACTGACCCACTGGCTCAGCCTCCAAAGCTCAGGGTGACTGCACAATGCTAAGACATGGAGAGACATTTGTAGATGGCATGTACTTCTTCCTATGAAGAGAAAGCTGAGTAGAACGTAATGGAATGAGTTAGAAAATGATATGATTAAACTTCTTACACAATTTTGCTGGGGATGTAGCTCAGTGGTAACATACTTCCTTAGTGTGCACAAGACCCTGGGTTCATTTCCCAGCACCACAACAACTGAAGGCCCACAAAGGTTAAGTAATTTATTTCAGCACACAAGGGCTGGGGTTTAGCTCAGTTGGTAGAGCGCTGCTCTGCAGTCTCTGACATCCCGAGTTTGATTCCCAGCACTGAAAAAGTGGGAGAAGGACATGGCGATCCATTCCCAACACAATCCCGAAAGCAATCATCCATCAAAAACCCTATGAGGCTCACTTTCTGTCAGAAACGACTCAATGGCACCGAACAACAAACACAATAGATGGTCATGCTGAAAAGAAAGAGGATTAAAAACTATGTGTTTTTGTCTCTCAGAAATAGAATGTTCATTAAATTACATTGTGTTTCCAACTTATTAGCTCACTAAATGAACCATGCTATGTTTACTAAAACTGAGTTAAAATATACAATTTTATTACACTGTGTGGGAAAAGTGTACCTAACACTTCAAAACCCTACATGACAAAGGAATTGTTATTGTTGTTGCTGTTCTTGTTAGGTGCCATCGAGTCGCCTCTGACTCATGGCGACCCTACATACAACAGAATGAAACACTCCCCGCACTGTGCAAAGCCCAGCACTATGTCAGTGCTTCTCTGCTATTCATAGATTTTCCATGGCTGATTGTTTCGGGATTGCTTTGGGGGTGGGCTGCCATGTCCTTCTCCCATTTTGGGGCTGCTGGGGATCGAACCCAGAGCCAACACTCTACCAGCTGAGCTAAACCCTGGCCTGACATAGGAATGAGCTGGCAGTAAAAGAGCCTAGTTATCCATCCTGCACACACTTACTACCTCCAAAATCTGAGGTCCTATGAAAGGGCTCTGGTCAAATAAAGGTGAAACACACATATAGCCTGCCTGAGAGGAACCTACTCTGTCTTGGAGACAAAGGCCGGTAAGGAACTGTGAGGCAAGGACAAGTGCTAAAGGGACAGGAACGAGGAGCAGGGCAGTGAGGTCACGTATGAAGTACAGCAGCGTTGTACTGAACTCAACTCCTACACTAGGCTGCCACAGACAAGACCAAGAGCAGAAACCGGGTCACTCATGCTGACATCCCATGTCAGAAGCTGAAAGGAAACTGTTTATTTGGCCTTCTGAGAAAGGAGGATTCTAGAGATGAAGAGCCAAACTTCCCAAACGGAACGGCTTCCGTCGGCACGAAGTGCCTTCTGCCTTAAACCTTTCACAAGAAAGGTAACCTTAAGTAACTGGTGTTAACCAGGTCTTTCCTCAGGTTCTGGCTCCCTGGATCTACCGGACAGGGAACATGCCGTCTGAAGTGACTGATCTGTTTGTTTTCTAGTTTCTGTCTTCTTTAGCCCTTTTCTGTCTATGAAACCACCTCAGCTATGAAATCAACTCAGCCCAGGGAACATTTGCTCTGTTGTGTGGAATGAAGTGTCGCTCAATTCTACAATCGGACACAGAGGTAATTAAGATCTTTCAATTGTTCTTCTGTCGTTCATACCAAGGATGCCTGACTGGGACCAAGAGAGGCTTCCCAAGGAAAGAGTAAACAGCGAAAGGAGTTGGTGTGCAGAAAATGAGAAAGGGCGCATGAAGAAAAACAAGAGCGTGTGGAAAGAAACACTGCTCGGTGAGTCCCTTGCAGAGTGGAGGGCCTGCGAGTGGTACAGATGGAAGGTGAAGTGACAAGGAGGGGAGAGCAGGGGGCTGAGGCAGCTGAGCAGTCAGGAAGCCCTCGGGCATTCAGAAGAAACTTCATCCTGAAGGGATGAAGGTCTAGACGGGATGAAGGGATGAAGGGATCCTGAAGGGATGAAGACATCCTGAAGGGAAGAAGGATCTATAAGGGATCCTGAAGGGATGAAGGGATGAAGGGATCCTGCAGGGATGAAGGATCTAGAAGGGATCCTGAAGGGATGTCCTGTCTGTCCACAGGAACTGCCGGTGTGGGAAGCAACTCACATCTGGGGGTCAAGGTGAAGGACCGAGCGTAGTAGAAGTGTGCGGAGAAAATGGGACTTTGCCTTTCCGTAGTTATTAACATAAATGTGTTTGTTGTTGTTGTTGTTAGGTGCCTGGAGTCATGCCTGACTCATAGCGACCCTTATAGGGTTTTCAATGGCTGTTTCGGGATTGCCTTGGGAGTGGGTTGCCACGTCCTTCTCCCGTTTTTGTGGTGCTGGAAATCGAACTTGGGACCTCAGAGACGTGCTACCAACTGAGCTAAATCCCATCCCAAATGTGCTTAGGTCATAGAAATCAAAATGATGATGAAAGCACCATTGACAAAGCCTTTGAAAACGGAATTCGGCTGGGGGTGGTCGCGCATGTCTGTAATCCCAGGGGCTCAGAGCTGGAGGCAGGAGGATCATGAGTTTGAGGCCAGAGGCAGCCTGCACAAATTAGCCAGACCCTGTCTCAAAATAACAAATAAAAAAGTGGCTGGCAGTACAGCCCAGTGGCAGAGGGCTTGCAAAGTATGTGCAAGACCCTGGGTTTAGCACCCCCCTGTGAGGAAAAAAAAGAAGAGAAAGAAGAAAATGGAGTTGGGAGGTCATTAGGACCAGGGCTCAGGAGGATTCCAGTGTCTGCCTGGAATGTGAACTCTGACTTCAGCAATCAGCAGGACATTAACAGGTTTCCAGTGACATTCTGCCCAGAGGCTGGAGACACAAACCAGGAGGTGGCAGGACGCAGGTTTTCTGGTTTAAACCCTGTTTTCCTCATGTCCTCTGGTGGCTTAGCCTCTGCTCTTCCTCGGGATCTGAGCTGTCACATTTCTGCTACCTCTTAACACTGACTCAGAGAAGTACAAATTCCAACTCCTGGGACCCCAGTAAAGCCCTTTCGCTTCTGCAGTTTCTCAGTTCGAACTAACTGACAAGGTCCTCAGAGACGGTAAATAAGATTCCACACCAGTGCTGGGAAAACACACATTTACTGTGACTGCATCGTATTACAAATGAGTTTTACTTTAGAAATTCACACGTAAGCTGGGCTCCGTCAAGACAGCACCAGGCATGCCTTTCGGCATAATTACACTGACATTTTGAATTGCTAGAGTGCTCTTGGCGAATGTACAATGGATTACGCTAATTTTTCAACCATTTAATTATTTGGATATAAGTAATAAATCAACGTCATTTTGGGAAAACAGTTCTTTTTTGTTGTTAAAAAAGATGAGGAGTTACCATAATTATGTTTAACTTTTCTAAGTTAAAACCAGAGTGGGAGATCTCGATTTATACTCAAGTGATGGAATACGCATCCATTATCTATACTCTTCTTCTTGAGGGGGAAAACACTAATCACGTTGGCCTGCCTTGTTGTCTTAGCCCTATTCCTGCAGGGCAAGCCTCACAGAGGAGGACCTGGGCTTACCGAAGCGAGGCTACTCCAGGCAGGGGGCTGCCGTGCCTGGGACGCACGCCCCTGGAAGAACAATTCCACGGTGGGATGAGTTTACCTGCCAACAGATGTTCTTCTCAATGACGCAGGGTGTCTTTTGTGACAGTGACTCTGATGAAGAGTGTCTGGCTCGGATGGCATGATAAATGATCACCTATTTCTACGAACTCAACCTGAGAGAAATCAGCTGAGTTTCAACAGGACCCTCCCTGGGAACTGTCAGGTTTCCTCAGTGGGGATAATAAAGCACATGCTTTTAGTGTGTACAACTATTTAGTGACAATAATTAGAACGATTGCCATTGTGTCTTTCTTGGGCCTAAACTGGTGTGAGAGTTTATTTCAGTACATATAATGCAAAGCACACTGTGTAATTTAAGCATTAAAACATATACTAAAAAAAGGACCAGTTAACCTGGGTGCCATGGCACACACCTGAAATCCCAGCAACTCAAAAAGCAGAGGTAGGAGGATAGCCAAGATCAAAGCCAGAGGCAGTCTGCATAACTTTGGGATACCAGGAGAGGCGGTGGAGCGCTGGTGGGGTCAGAGGTGGGTAGCAATTGTGTCAGGATTTGAAAACATGGGGTTGTTTAGTCCAGCAAACATTTGGTACATGTGCCAGAAACCGCACTAGTAGGTAAAGAATAAACTAATGAGGAGCTAGGGCTCCTTTTCCATCAAAGTCATGACCTGAGAAGTAGATACATACTAATGATTCTTTACATAGCTATATCCCCCACACGTCTGTCAGCTTGTCATGCTGTGGGAGCCTGTGTGTTGCTGTGATGCTAGAAGCTATGCTACTGGTATTTCAGATACCAGCAGGGCCACCCATGGCAGACAGGTTTCACCTGAGCATCCAGACTAAGCTACATTAGGGAGAAGAACTCAGCATCCTACTCTGGAAATAGTTGTTGTTGTTCCGTGCCATTGAGTCCGTGTCCAACTCATAACGACCCTATGTACAACAGGTGAGACCCTATTGTCAGTGCTTCTCTGCTATTCATAGCATTTACAGTAGCAGATTGTTTTCTGGGAGTGGGCTGCCAGATCCTTCTCCCAAGCCTACAGCACCTAGTATTCCCAGGTGGTCTCCCATCCAAGTACTAACCAGGTCCGACTCTGCTTAGCTTCTGAGATCTGACAGAATCAGACAGCACAGTGGTATGGTTGCAGGCCACTAAAATCCTTATGAATAGCAGAGAAGCAGCTGATGTGGCACAACTCAGAATGAGAAGAAACATAGTGTTTGCAACACTGAGCTCAAACATGAAAAGATCATGTGCATGGCACAGTCCTGGGTAGTGTTTCATTCTGTTGTACGTACGGTTGCTACGAGCCAGATCCAAGTCAATGGCATCCAAAAACAATAATAACAATATAGCTATATGCAAAATTACATTACACATAAACTACTGAGGAGTAGAAATGAACAACCATAGAAAGTTGCTGCACTGAGTTCTCCACAGGGAGCAATTTTCTAAAACTCAGTCTTAAGACTATTCATTCATACATTAATTAATTTAGTAAATATTTACTAAATACCTACTATGTGCCAGACATTAAACTAGTTGGTGGAAATAAAAAGGTGAATAAGGGAGAGAGGACCCCATCCCCAAGGAGTCTAGAATCTAATATATGATTACTCCACTTCAATGGCCTAGCATTTAGATTCTATGTATTCTATATATTCTGTATGGGCTGGGATTTAGCTCAGTTGGTAGAGCGCTGCAATGCAGTCTCTGAGGTACCAAGTTCAATTCCCACCACCACAAAAATGGCAGAAGGACCTGGCAATCCACTCCCAAGGCAATCCCAAAACAGTCAGCCATTGAAAACCCTATGAGTGTCTCTATGAGTCGGATACTGACTCGACGGCACCTAACAACAACAACAACAACAATATATTCTATAATCTAAGAATACCAGCTTTTCCATTTGACATACAGATGAATAATCTCTTCTTTATGTTACAGGACCCCTGGCCTTCTAAACTGGTGTACTGCAGCACACTCACCCTATCTAAAGAAAACAGAAAAACAAGGGTTTTTAAAATTGTTTTTCTTGCCCCTGCCTCCTCAACCCCACACTGCAAAGCTAAGCCTTGTGTGAGTCATCTTCAGGTTTTCAGATAGTTAAGACCAGTGGGCCATGTGTAGAGATGTGGCAGAGACTGCCAACCTGTGCTGGAGGGGCAGGAAGGAGGAAATGCAACGGGCGTGGGTGAAGAGAGGAAGGGAAGGGCCACAGGCTGCATCTGAGAGGCTCACTGCTGAAGGAATTCCATTCGCTTTTGCTTTTCGTCCCCTGGCCAAGCTTTTGTTTTTGATTTATCTATCTAATTTCTTTCCAGGTTGATCAAGTACACAGGCTGAGACAGAGACTGTGTGTCTGGTCTACCTGGTGGGAATTCAAGCAATTTTATTGAGTTGAAAGATGAATTAATACATATGAAGAATGTAAAAACTCTGAATATGTGCATTGTGAAGCCAAAAAAGTTCAACTGCCTAACTCACTCCAAATATATGGTAGAATGAGACCTAGGATCCAAGAATCCCACGCTCCCTGGCTGGCAATTCAGCGTGCATCTTCCAGCCACATCAACAATCTAAGCCGAGGAAAAGTCAAGGTAAGCCAGGTGGAACTTAACGGGCACCAGGCCTCCCTAAAGGGAATCTAACAGCCTTCCTCTTCTTAATACTCTTGACCCCTTTCAGGAAACTCAACACTTGTGGAAGAACGCAAGGCATAATTATCATTGTCAGTTTGATAAGACCATTAGGAAATAAGAAAACATACAATTATAAGAAATAAAGAGAGAAGAGACAGGGCCCATATGCTTCCACAAATGAATCACAAATTGGGGGTTTGCTGCAGAATTTTCTAAGTTATTCAATACAGATCACTGAGCTCCCGGGTATGCTCGCTGCTGTATATGAAGAGCGGAACGCCATCCACCCTGTCCTGCCTCGAGTTCACAGGCTAGGTGGGAGAGGGACATGTAGCACCTGCTGTCATGCCCGACAGGTCACCGGGTGCCTCTGCGGAGTTTCTGTAGTAAAAGCTGAGCCAAGTCTAGAAAGACAAAAGGGAGCTATCAGGTGGAATTGGAGATGATGACTCTGGGCCAAACTAACAGCCTGAGCAAAGGTCTGTAAACGTAAGAGGGCACCGTATGTCGGCTGAGTTACAGGGAGTTCAGTGTATGTCAGATGTGACTGAAGTTAAGGAGGTTGTCAGTGGCCCAGGAGACTTCTGGAACCTTCGAGAACATGTACAAAGAGGTGCTGAGTGCCTAGCAAGAGATCTCTATAAAGCAAAAGGGGGAAATTTATTCACTCTTGGACTTTGCCCCTGTCTCTACTCCCCTTCTGCAGGCAACAGTTCATATGCTTGCATTTTAATACCTGCAATTACCGACATCAATCATGTGACTACTGCTTTTTATTTTTTCCATTTATGATGAACCAGAAACTTAATACTAAGAATCTCAACGGGCTGGTATTCCTTCCCTGCTTCCCTACTTTTCACAGCTGTACTTTTTTCTTTTATGTCAAGTCTATGAATCATCTCAAAGAATTAATTAATGATAAATAAAAGACTCACTGATGTGCATTAACTAAAAACAGAGAACTTTTGGGATCTTTGCTAAAAAGAATTTCCATGAACAATCCATACTTAGCCGTACAGCTTAAAAGGAAGCATTTCAAGGTGAAATCACTTTGGTATATTTAGGCAATCATTTTTTTAAATGATTAAATTGCTCAGAGGCAATGTGACGAGGAAACTGATAGAATGTTCATTAAATTCACTTAAGAGCTTGATAATACATCTTCTTGATCCTAGTCTTGCACATCCCTACCACTGAAATCCTTCTTTCACACCTTCATTTCAAGTTACGTGATCAAAGAGGTAATATCATTTTTGGGTCTCCAGTACCAAGTGCCTGCAGCCGTACCACTGTGGTGTCCAATCCTGTCAAATCTCGGAAGCTAAACAGGGTCGGACCTGGTTAGTCCTTGGATGGGAGACCACCTGGGAACACCAGGTGCTATAGGCTAGGAAGAAGGACCTGGAAGCCCACTTCCAAAAAATAATCAGCCATTGAAAACCCTATGAATAGCAGAAAAGCACCAGCAATTGTGTTTTGCCTATTGTATGTAGGGTCGGTATGAGTCGGACACTGACTTGAAGGCACCTAACAACAACAGTACCAAGTACTTACTTAGCATTCAATAAATGTTTGCTGAGCTAACCTATAATCTTCAACAGCTAAAATGAAGTGAAGGAGAGCCCCTGATTATGACCTGCAGTGCGATGTCTGGATTGGGGCACCTTTGAGGAAACTCAACACTTGTGGAAGAACTCAAGGCATAATTATCATTGTGAGTTTGATAAGACTATTAGGAAATGAGAAAACATCCAATTATAAGAAATAAAAAGAGAAGAGACAGGGTCCATAGCCTTCCACAACTGAATAACAAATTGGGGATTTGATGCAGAATTTTCTAAATTGTTAAATACAGCTCGCTGAGTTCCCAGGCTGCCCCAGGGGGCAGAAGGCTGCCCTCTGACACCTTCACTTACATATTCTCCGTAGTTCTCCTGTGTTGGCGGTGGTGGGGGAGCCCTGTATCCACTTGGGGGGACTCCTCTTGTCCTGGGAGTGAGAAGTCCTCTTCCCCGGCTCACTGGCCCTCGGGTGGAGAGGACTCCCCTGGGAGTTGGTGTCCCTCGTGGTAAACCAACTGTGACCGGCCGGGCTGTGACTCCTCTTCCCCTGCAAGCAAGAGGGTGAAATCAGCAGGATGTGTTATACTCGCTTACATTCCATTCTTCACACACGTTTATACCTCAAACAAATCAATGCTCCATATTTCTGTAAAAAGGTATATTGTTGTTGTTAGGTGCCATAGAGTCGGATCTGACTCGCAGCAACCCTCATAGGGTTTTCAACACCTGACTGTTTTGGAATTGCTTCAGGAGTGGATTGCCATGTCCTTTTCCCATTTTTGCAGTGCTGGGGATGGAACCCATGGCCTCAGAGAGTATGTAGCAGCATTCTGTCACTTGAGCTAAACCCCAGCCCAAAAGGAATGTAAAAACCATATAAAAAGAACCAAACCAAGAAAGAAACCAATATCTATCAAAAGAAAATTAAGTCATTCAGGCACAATGTGGTACTATCAAAGAAGCTGAGACTCAATTTCTGGCTTGTGGATAGAGTGAGGAAGCTATGACCCCTGGGGAGGTATCATGTACTGAGGGCTTCTTGGTAATGTCAGGCCAAGACCACACTCAAACATGATGTCATCACTATGAATGGGCCCTACCTTGCTCATCTGTGGACAAGAAAAGGGGGCTCAGAGAAATGTTTAAATTCCCTGAAAACACAAAAGTAGCAAAGCTATGGGGCAAAATACATACTGCAGTTCTGCCAGAGAGAACAGCACAGAGGAAGTCAACTGTGTTTAAGAGAGGAATAGCAGGGAGTTTCCTTAAGGGTCCACAATCTTCTAGACTAGACCACTATAGCATCAGGCAAATGTAGACAAAGACATTCAAATTGTAGACAAACAAATTGTGGACAAACACAGTTCAAAACACAATACTTGTGTTGTCTGGAGTGGTTGCTTCCCTAATTCCTCCCTGCTGGGGTCTCCTGGACCATGGAAGGGGTCAGGTGGCATTGCACAGAAGGCTGGAGGTACAGCACCTTCCTGCTTAGTTTGTCCATGTGGAACTAAAATGAAAAGATTTTATTAAAAATGTGTGTTACTCCTCACTGTAGGATCTAACTTCAGATTGTTTATATCCAGGACCAGAAAGGTATCCAGAAGTGGTCACAGCAGAACACAAGCATGAGGATTCCAGTAACAGGTTGTCCCACTGTGAAATTTGAAGGCAGTGAGAGCCATGTGGCCACTCCCACACAGCTAATACCCTGGCAAATTCAGCCATATACCAAAAGCACATCGGAAAAGGTCAACACTTCATCAGGAGGAGGAGAAAGAATGTGCTACTGAATTACATCACATCCCGAGTGGGTACCGTACGGCGCATACTAGGGATGCAAGGACCTGAATCCTTAACAACCGGGCCAAACAGTGGTTATTCTAACATTTTGTTGTTATTGTTATTGTTAGGTGCTGTCGAGTCGAGTTGTGTCTGACTCATAGAAACCTTCATAGGGTTTTCAATGGCTGATTATTCTGGGATTGCCTGGGGAGTGGATTGCCATGTCCTCTCCCATATTTGAGGTGCTGGGAATCAATCCTGGGACCTCAGAGACTGCAGAGCGGCGCTCTACCAACTGAGCTAAATCCCAACCATTCAAACATTTAGACACTGTGAATCCTATATGCAGGGTTTCTTCAGCTTTGGCCTCCAGGAAATTGAAAGCATAATCTGAAGCCCCACTCCACAAACTCTATGGAACATGACGACGTGTTTTTCCGTATACTAACCTGAGCCTTAGGGTTTTTGAAATTTTCTACCTTAATTTTGAGTTTTGTAGCCTAAATTCAACATCTTCATTTTTATTACCGTATTCTGTTAGAAGGAGCATATTAGTTTCACAAATTACCCATGTGACTTTGACACAGGATAGAAAGACAAGGAAAATTTGGGGAAGGGAAAAGTCAAGAGCTTCTACCTTAGGCCTGGTTTAAATCCCACCAGCTGAAAAATCAATGACTTTGACATAACTACCAGGAAAACTGCTGTGAGGACTGCCTGCATGTTGTTGCTGCTGGTGTCATTGTGTTGAATCTGACTCTTGGTGACCCTTGTAGGTTTTTCACTGGCTGATTGCTTTGGGATTGCTTCAAGAGTGGACTGCCATGTCCTTCTCCATTTTTGCAGTGCTGGGGGTCGAACCTGGGTCCTCAGAGAGTGCAGAGTGGCACTCTATCAACTGAGCTAAATCCCAGCCCCATTTTTTAAATGGAAATGTTTAAATAGCTATGTTGTTGTTGTTGTTATGTGCCGTCGAGTCGGTATCCAACTCATAGCAACCCTACTTCCAACAGGTGAAACACTATTATCAGTGCTTCTCTGTTATTCATAGGGTTTTCAATGGCTGTTTCGGGATTGCCTTGGGAGTGGATTGCCAGGCCCTTCTCCCATTTTTTGTGGCACTGGGAATTGAACTTGGGACCTCAGAGACTGCAGCACATCGCTCTACCAACTGAGCAAAATCCCAGCCCCAAAATAGCTATACATAGGATAAAAATGTATGTGACTGATCAGTTTATCCTCACTTTGTCCTCTATACTACTGTGCTTTTTTGAGAAGCTCAGAGATGGGATTATGGGCCATTTTTACAGTCAGCATATGTCCAGGCAACTCCTATCCATAAATCCACACAACACACCTCTTGGACCACCTTATAACCCATTTTGCTAAAAGGGAGGGTCTCGAATAGAAAGTATACCCAAACATTTTTACTTAATTTTTAATCCTAAATAATGGAACTCCTTCTTTCGATGTTTCTATCTTATTGGCACCTCCCTAATCCATAACAGAGGGCTTTTCACATGAGGTGCCCAAAGCTGGGGGTCCAGGACTGTTATCACATGGAATGTGTCCTAAGTTAAATGAAAAGTACAGAGAACATGTGCCCAGGGGTTCTTCTCTTAAGAGGACTGCATTTATGTCTCAGACGTGTACTATTATTCTTTACTTAACATCTTTTTTCTAAACCCAAAGCAATACAGTCCAGTCTCTAGCTTTGTTTCATTCTCTGACTTGTTCTGAAATTCATTTCTGTGATGGAGTCAAGGACCCCACATCACCTGAGTGGAGTCTCTGAGCAGAGGAACTCCTCAGGGCAGGCAGCAATGAGAGGCTACAGCACCCTTCACCATGGCTGACATCTTTGTGAGAAAAAGTAATGAACAAATGTCTTTTCATCTTAGCTTATACTCATGTTACAATGTGCCATAATGAAAGAGTAATAAAATTGTAGTAGGAGAATGAAGGGAATGAAAAAAAGAAAGAAAGAAAAAAACACCTCTAGACAAAACACACAAGGGAAGGATCAACCATAGGGAAGTGTTATGGATTAACGAGTCAGACTGCCTGGGTTGCAGTCTGGCTCTATCAATCATGAGCTGCCTGACTTGGGCTAAATGATTTGGCCTGCATTTTCCTCATCAGTATAAGAGGTTTCACTTAGTCTCTTTGAAGTGCTTAGAAAAATGCTCATCACTAGTAGGTGCTGTGTGTTAGAGTGAGTATCAGGTTAGGATGTGAAGATCAGTAGGATTTAAGCAGGTGAAAGGCAGAAGGATGAGGCAGGATGAAAGGCAGAAACAGCAACGTGAACAAACACAGAAGGCACAAGCACAGATGTTATGAAGCTGAGTTTCCAGCCCAGGGTGAGTGAAAGGCATAGGAACTATGGCAAAATAATCAATAAAGACTAGACTGAAGAGAAGTTCTGAGAAAAGCGCAGAGGGGCTTCAAATGCTTCTTTTAGGAATATGAACCTAATACTGTAGAAACAAGAAATGTAAAATATTTGGGACCAAGGAAGACTATAACCAAATGGAGGACAGAATGTGGGGTATGAGTATCTAGTTGCTTATGACTCCATGGTGACCTAAGCAAACATGTGGTGAATCAAGGACACAGATAGAGACCTTTAACTAGCATTGAACCAGTCATTCATTACCCCATTACCCCACCACGAACTAACAACCGGGATATGAAATGTGAAGTTGAAAATAATCTTATCAGAGAATATGTACCATCAAGACAATGAAACAGTTTTAAATAACAAGCAAAGTACGTGCTGTGATCAAGAGGAACCACTTTAGCCTGATGTAGTGGCACACGCCACGAGGGAGGGGGAGGCAGGAGGATGGCATGTTCAAGGCCAGAGCAGCCTGTGTAACTTAGCGAGACCCTGTCTCAAGCAAAAAGAGAGGAAAAAGGAGCCTTGGATACAGCTCAGTGGTAGAGTGCTTGCAAAGTATGCACAACCCCCTGAGTGCAGCCTTTCAGGATGATGATGATGATGATGATGATGATGATTTCCATGTGGACCGATGGAGGTGTTATCTCCAAGTATTACATTTCAAAACAAAGAAAGCTTCTGTCTTACTCAACTCTTCATAACTTTTCAACTTCACGTAAAAACTGATAACTAAATTAGAAATTGTTGTCAGTAGAAATGGCAGCTGCTGTTTAAGGAGTGCAGCGTGCTCTACCCACGGCACGGGTGTGCTTCCTCTCAACTCTCCAGCCAGGGGATGCGGCTCTGTGCTTTTCCAAAGGGACATGTTGTTGTTGTTAGGTGCCATCTAGTCGGTGTCTGATTCATACTGACCCTATGTGCCACAGGCGAAACACTATTATCATTACTTCTCTGTTATTCGTAGGGCTTTCAATGGCGGACTGATTTTTGGGAGTGGGTTGCTGGGTCCTTCTCCCAAGCCTACAGCACCTGGTGTTCCCAGGCGGTCTCCCATCCAAGTACTAACCAGGCCCGACCTTGCTTAGCTTCTGAGATCTGAGATCTGATGGGATCGGATGCCACAGTGGTACAGCTGCAGGCTAAAAAGGACATGTTGTTGTTGTTTTTAGGTGTCATTGAGTCCATGTCCAACTCATAGCGACCCTATGTACAACAGGAAAAACACTTTGTCAGTGCTTCTCTGCTATTCATAGGGTTTTCAATGGGAGATTGATGTTTGGGAGGGGGTTGCTGAGTCCTTCTCCCAAGCCTACAGTATCTGGTGTTCCCAGGCAGTCTCCTATTCATGTGTTAACCAGTCCCAACCCTGTTAGCCTCCAAGATCTGATGGGATCGGCTACCACGGTGGTACAGCTGCAGGCTAAAAAGGACATGGGCAAGGCTTAATTAATCTTACATGAAATAAGAGACTTATGTTAATTTCATTATATACATATATAGATAGATGGCTATAATAAATATTGGAACATGTACTTATCTGTGTGCTAAAGTTGTATAAGGTTACATATGTCACTAAAAGGAAAGTTTATACACATATACCTACATACCACTACCACAATAGCTATGTAGTCATGCATCGCTTGAGGAGGATACATTCTGAGGAACTCGTCCTTGGGAGATTTTGTGGCTGCGCACACATCACAGGATGCACCTGTATAAACCCAGACGGTAGTGCCTATGCCACATCTACCATATATAACTGTCTGGGCTCTCCTTCTCCAGGACTGGCAGAGTGATAGGTTTGTTTACACCAGCACCCCCACAGACACAGGAGTAACGTGTTGTGCGGCAGTGTTACCATGGCTACCCTATCACTTGACTATATGCATTTTTCCACTGCATTATAATCTAGGGAGACCACCACTGCACATTCGGTCCCTCACTGACTGAAATGCCTTGTGGGGTAGGACTGTAATTCTATGCCCAGTTGTCTATATCTCTCAAAAAGAAAGGAATGGTGGCATATAAGCATCAAGTGTTGGAGGATGTTTTCTCCTTTGTCTTTTGATTTTCTGCTCTCTTTCTGGGAATGACATGAAGACAGATGTCTTAGTCTCTATTACTTCAGGAGGGTGCAGAGACACTTCTGTGGTTGGGAGGTCGGTACCTGCTATAGCACCAGAACGGCCCTGAGCCAATGAGCACACACTACGTTCCATCCATACATGCACAAATAAACAAAATGGCAATGTAGGGACAAGTCTGGAGACTTTAAAAAAAATGTTTAACCCTACTGTTCTACAGATAGCATATTTCGGGAAAACATGTAGGTGTCCACCACCACAAAGATAAAACTACCACAGAAAACACAGTAGGCTGAAAGCTCTCAGGCCACCCTCCATTCTGCTTCCATTTCCCAGCACTGCCTATGTACCTTCATCAGGAAAAGGGTCCTTGTAATTCTGGACAGCAATCTTGAGATAGAATGACTGACATGGATTATCCAGGAGGGCCCCACTTACAAACATATGTGTCTTTATAAAAGGGAGGCAGAGGGAGATTAGAGGCAGGCAGAAGAGAAGAAGGCAGCAGGCTGAAGAGGGACGGCAAAATGAGAGTGACATGGGCACAAATCAGAGAATGCTGGCAGTCATCAGGCACTGAGAGGGGCACAGAGAGATTTCCTTACAGAGCCTGCAGAGCACAGTCCTGCCAACACCTTGCCTTTGGCCTACTGACACTGACTTTGGACACATGGACTCCATAACTTTTCTTTTGTTTTCAGACACCAAACTGTGGTGATTTGTTACAGCAGATAGAGAAAACTATATAGCAGATCATTTTTTTGTGCGTGGTACTTGGGGGTTGAACCCAGGGCCTTGCACATACTTTCCTAGTGCTCTATTGCTGGGCTGCACATCCAGCCCATTTTTTAATTTTGAGTCAGGGTCTCGCTAAGTTATGCAGGCTGCCTCTGGCCTCAAACTTGCAATCCTCCTGCCTCTAACTGCTGAGTTGCTGAAATCACAGGTGTGAGGCACCAGTAAGTAATACCTTATGATTTCAAGTACATTTAATGGTGTAAGAAATAAAAATGAAAGAGATTACCATCTACTGAGTATCTACATGTCTACTCCATGAAACATCAAAAGCAACTGAATTACTATCAGCTCTTAGTTTTATAGAGTAACTCCCCCTGTACCATGTCCAGACACACGTGTACATAACCTCCCAGAGCACAGGTAACTACTCGGACACCTCTCTGACTGGCAACACTTGAGGAAGGAACTCTGCAGTCCCTCAAATTAACTAAGAGACACACAAGAACGCTGTTCTCAACTTCATCAAATACTCTACCTGAAAAAAGTCTACGCAGTCACTAGTTTACGTGAAAGGTTTATTGCGACCGGCTGGGTGTGGTAATGTGTGCCTGTGGTCACCACACTCAGCTGAGGCAGGTGGATCATGAGGTTGAGGTCTTTCTGGGGTAGCTGGGGAGACCCTGTTATCAGGAAAAAAAAAGTTTTATTTTGTTCCACTCATTTCCTTTGGAATAGAGATGAAAAAAAAAATCCTGCACAAATTTAAGATAATCCTATCAGAGAGAAGGATGTGGCAACCCACTCCCAAGGCAATCCTGAGAAACAGTCAGCCATTGAAAACCCTATGAGGGTCGCTATGAGTCAGATACCGACTAGACGGCACCTAACAACAACAACAACATCAGATTTTTGATGTTTTTAAAACATTTTCCTTATTAAAAGTAGTCATCAATCCAGAACCAAGCAACGGTTTTGTATGTGAGGGCCGGCTCAGGAATGTTCCGATTCCACAGAGCATTTATCACGAATAAAACGCACAGGCATTTGGACCTCACCTGGTGCCTGACACCATGCTTAGCACTGGGTGTGGCAGCAAAGTAGCCTGACACATCCGGCAGTACCCAGTGGGGAGACATAGGGACCTGTTCTCCCAGTACGAATCAATGCTATTCACCCACATAAAAGCAACCCTCGTTGTAAAAAGTGAAAGAGATATTGTTGCACTGAGTAATCATTTGTCTGAAGTCATTGGCTAGTAAGTGATATAGGTTACATTTGCACTGAGATTCAGATATCTCGCTCCAAACAAAATCCCTCTCGTGTGATATCACAGTGTGATACCGCAGGCTTTGAGCAGATACACAGGTAGAGCTGCTTCTGGCTATGAATACGAGCAACATTCAAACTACTGCCATGGCACACTAACCAAAGAAAAGTAAATCAATTAACTCTACCTACCTCGTTATTGCCGGGGTCGCCACTCCTCTCGTACGCAAGGTGGGTTTGCCTCGAACCACTGGGACGTCTGCATTTTCTGAACCACCGTTCAAATACGTTAATTCCTGGAGCTGTGCTTGCCTGATTTCATCATTGTAGTCCTACACAGGAAAGAGGAGACAGCATCATGTATTTCACCTTAAGAATACAAAAGCATTTAGAAGAAAAATAAAGCACGTTTTAAGGGAAAAAATATCAGAAAGATAGCTGAATTCCCAAAATAAGATGCTTATTACAATGAACATCTGTTAAGAAATTTTGGTAAAAGGAAAAAAAGTAAACCACAGTCTTTTTGCCGAGCTAAAATTTTCTATCATCAGCCCTCACTCCTTTTCCTAGGCACGCTTTCCTGGTAGGACGTTTATAATAAAATTAAAATGCTATATTGTTGTTGTTGTTAGGTGCTGTCGAGTCGGTATCCGACTCATAGCGACCCTCGTAGGGTTTTCAATGGCTGACTGTTTTGGGATTGCCTTGGGAGTGGATTGCCAGGACCTTCTCCCATTTTTGTTGTGCTGGAATCGAACTTGCGACCTCAGAGACTACAGAGCGGCACTCTACCAACTGAGCTAAATCCCAGGCCAAAATGCTATATAGGTATTATTATTTACAATCCACTTCAACTAGTAGGTACTGAACACCTATGCTGTGTCAAGCAACAGAAAAACAAAGAGGAGCCAGCCATGGTCTCTGTAGCCAAGGAAGTCTATGGAGCAGCAGAGAAAACCTGACGTACACCATGAAAACATCACTGACACTAAGAGCTACGTACATGCAGGCTTTTTGTTCATTTTCATTTGGATACTGCACAACCTATTAAACTCAGCATTTTGAAAAATGAATACATGATCTTATTCCTAAAACCCTGTGCTTCTCCTTTCAACTTACCTATTGTTTAGCTGTTCAACTCAGAAAGGATGGGACCCATCTTTGATTCCGCCCTCTCCTTTGCCACCCTCAACTCTATTCAATAACCAGTGAAGACACAGAATAAATAATACTGTAGAATCTCTTTTAGGATAAAAGGAAAGTTCTGGTTGAAACAACTGGAAAGGAAATTCATCTAACTTGGTTGTCAATAGCAAAAGAAAGTCTCCCTAAAGGATGTCATCTAAAGATGAGTGAGAAGTAATTATCAAAGGAGGGGAAATATTCTGAACAGAAGGAAAAAAACATGTTTCAAGGCCCAAGGAAAAATCAACTCAGGAAGTCAAAACAAGTACTATATGGCTGAATTCTAAAACAATTAGGGGGACAAATGGGTCTTATAGTGAAAAGAGAAGCACAAGCCAAACTATGTGAAGCCCTAAGTCATTTTTAAGAGAACTTTAAATGTTTAGAATTAAGTAAGGATGCTGAGAAGATTTTAACAATTTTCAGGAGTTAACCTGCATGTTGAGGTTTGTGTTCCAGAGGATCATTCTAGTATTAATGAATATATACAACAAAGATTGAAAGCAGGGGTTGATCAAACACTAGACCCAGAAGACACATCTTTTCAAGAGCACATGAAATATTTTCTAGGACAAACAATAGCTTAGGCCATCTCACAAGCCTCAACAATTCTAAAGGACTGAAATCACTCAAAGTATATTTTTTGATCTCATGGAATTAGGAATCCATTAAAGAAAGAAATCTAGGAAATGAATGTGTAGAAGTAAAAGAATATAATTAAAATTCTATTAGATCAAAATAGAAATCACAAAGAAAATTAGAGAATATCCTGAGGCTAATGAAAGTGAAAATACAACATGCCAAAATGCACAGGAGGCATGTAAGGAGTGCCTGAAGGAAAATAAACAGCTTTCAATGACTCTTTTTGCAAAATAAAAGGTTTTAAATCAATACCTTAATCTTTCACCTTTAGAAATAGAAAATAAAAACTAAACTCAAAACCACTAGAAGGAAAAAAAAAAGGAGCAGAAATAAATGAAACAAACAAACAAAACAACCCCAAGAGTAAAATCAACAAAATCAAAAGTTATATTGTGTGAAGGTTAATAAAATTGATAGGCCTTTAGCTAGACTAATCAAAAATAAAAGAGTAAATCCATATTATTAAAAACAGAAATTAAAATGAAGTATCACCTTTACCTTAAAGAAATAAAACAGAACTACTATGAAAATCTGTTTGCCAACAAATTACATGACATGAGTACACTCCTAAAAATAAAATAAAGCCTATACCAAAACTGACTTAAGAACAGAAAGACAATAATGTGTGTGACATAATAAGAAATATATATTTGGAATCTGTGCACAGTGGCACACACCTGTACCCAGCAACTTGGGAGGCTGAGGCAGGAGCATCATGAGTTCAAGGCCAAAGGGAGGTGGTGGAATGAAGGGAGACCCTGTCTCAATATAAAAAATAAAAACAGAGCTGGGGGTGTGGTTTAATGCTGATTATTTTGCTATTGTTGTTGTTAGATGCCTCTAATTCAGATTGGACTCATAGTGGACCTTATAGCGTTTTCAATGGCTGATTGTTTGGGGATTGCTTTGGGAGTGGAGTGCCATGTCCTTCCAACAGACTTTAATCATAAAAATATGCAACTAGGAACTGGAGAACATCATCTTAGGTGAACGAACATAAGCTCAAAAAGAGAAATACCATATGTTCTTACTCATATATGAGAGCTGAATCATACTTAAAGGAAGAAAAAAATCCTATACATAAATTGATGTATAAAAAACATACAAGTAAACTTAGCGAAGAAGGGACCATATAATGAGTAGAAAGGAGGGAAGGAACTAGCAGAGGGAAGTGAAGATTGCGGAAGGTGGGATGGGGAGGAGGGTCAATGTGGAGGGGTGAAGGGGAAGAGGACGATCTCAATGTACATAGCGCAACTTCATGAGTACGCTGGAAAAGTAGGGGAGTATAACCCAAATATGCATTTGAGTTTTACTACATATTAGCCAGAAGGCTCCATAAACCTTGTGGGTTGAGTAAAGTATTGCCAGAAGTGATATAAAGGATGCTGAATGGAAAAAACCAATTGCTGTATTACTCTATACTCCATCATCATTTACTAATAAAGGGAAATTAAAAATGTGAATAACTGAAAAATGTCCTCCTAGAATGAGGAACAAGACAAGAATATCTATTCTCACCATTTCTATTCAATACTGTACTTAAGATTCTGGCCAGGACAGTTATGTAACAGAAAGAAATAAGTAGAATCCAGACTAGGAAGGAAGAATTAAAACAATCTCTACTCAGACCTGGCATAAACTTGTATATTAAAAATCCTAAAGAAGCAACAAAAAGCAGGAAAACAAACAAACAGAACCAATAGGTGAGTTTTAGTAAGACTACAGAATATAAAATCAATATAGAAAAGATTTAGTTATAATTTTAACCAGCAATAATCAATCCAAACAGGAGAATTAGGGAAAAAATTCCATTTACAGTGGTATCTAAAACAGTAACATACTTAGGAATAAGATAATGAGAAAAAAGCAATATTTGTACATAGAAAGCTATAAAACAATGTTGTAAGAAATTTCAAAGGATCTAAACAAAGGAGAAGATATCCAATGTTCAGGGATAGGAAGGCATAATATTGTAAAGATAACCATCTTCTCCAAATTGATCTATTGATTCAAGGAAATATATACACAATCCCAGCTGTCTTCTTTATAAAAATGGACAAATTGATTATAAAATCAAGGATCTAATAATATCCAGAACAATCTTTAAAATAAACAAAATAGGAGGAATATCATGTTTCCATTTCAAAACTTAAGCTATAGTAATCAAAACTGTGGTACTGGCATAAAGGATAGGCAGAAAGACCAATGAAACAGAATTGAAAGCTCAAGATATAAGTTACAATCAAACAGTCTTCAAGTAGTCTTTTTTGCAAATGGTGTTGTAATAACTTGAAATCCACATCAAAAAATTAATAAAGTGGGAGCCTCACTTCATGTCATAGGTAAAAACTGGATAAAAATGCATTAGACATCTAAATGCAAAAGCTGAACCTGCAAAACTCTTACATGAAATCACAAGGACTAATTCTTCACATAGACCACAAAAATGTGACAAAGAAATTGAGAAAAGTAAGAAGATAATTAATTACAAATGTCATAGGAAGTCAGTGTTGTGTTCACATGCTGCCAAACAACTGACCTCTGATGCCACCAATGACCTCTGAAATAGTGATTTGGAGAAAGGTGGACATTGAAGCCATTTGGAAGAAAGAATGAGTGAGAGTTAAGTCATAGACACAGGAAAGCCAAGGAGTGGCTTCTAGTTGCACAGCTAAGAAAAGAGAGAGAGAAGCTGGGTGAGGTGGCGCATGCCTGTAATCCTAGTGGCTCGGGAGGTGGAGGCAGGAGGATTGAAAGTTTGAGACCAGATGTAGTCTGCGTAACTTAGTGAGACCCTGTCTCAAAAAGTAAAAAAATGGGCTGGGGGGTGCAGCTCAGTTGTCCAGCACTTGCAAAGCATGCAGTCACAAGGTCCTGGGTTCAACCCCCAGCACTCTAAAAAAAGAGAGAGAGAGAGAGAGAGAGAGAGAGAGAGAGAGAGAGAATCGTAGTTTGAAGGAAGGAACAAAAGATTTTAAGATAGGAGAAACACGGACATTTTTGAGTATTAATAGAAGATTCAGGAGTTTGCTGAATTATTTATAATTTAGAAGTAAAAATCTGAAAGATATTTAGTAAATTTACAATGAAAAAAATACACTGTCCCTTCCCTATTTTTCAAAAGGAGTATGCAAAAAGTAACACAAAATACATAGTAAAAGACATTGTGGGATAAGAAAACTAATGTGAACACCGATCAAAAAGAAAGTTGAAATCTAACACATACAATGTAGGAAGAAGCAAAGGCAAATGATAACTCATATATGTCATTGTGATTACTCTAGAATGGCTGAGGTTTAGAGGTCTACATTTTGCAGGCACTTTCTCTGACTTATTATAGGTATTAAGGCCTCAGGAGTCATCTGAGTCTTTCTATCATTCCTTTAACCTCTCTAAAATAAGCCTACTGATATGTTAGCAACCATTTTAACAAAGACGTGTGGAGATTAATAAATGATGTAAAGCACATTCTAAATAAGATGTGCTAGATGCCGGTTGAAACCATTAGGAGGTGTGACACTCAAGATGTATTTAATTAAAAATAGATTCACGGAAAAGAATTCTGAGTCCCTATTCAAAAACACTACGAGAATTTTTTAAAGTGAAAGTAAAATCGTCGCTGTAAGGTTAGGTCATGAAAACAGTGGCACAGAAATAAGTCCACTTTAAATTTCAGCTTTGCAAAACCATATTAACATGTTGTTGTTGTTGTTGTTGTTAGGTGCTGTCGAGTCGGTATCCGACTCACAGCGACCCTCATAGGGTTTTCAATGGCGGCGGTATCAGGATTGCCTTGGGAGTGGATTACCAGGGCCTTCTCCCATTTTTTGCGGTGCTGGGAATTGAACTCTGGACCTCAGAGACTGCAGTGCAGCGCTCTACCAACTGAGCTAAATCCCAGCCCATATTAACGTAGACAAGCACTATTATAACAGAAAAAAGTATCAACTTTGAATCAATCACATCAGAGGTTAGGCCTACATTTAATCAACTAAATTTACTGGCTATGTCATTTTTTTAAATGCAATTTTAAATATTTTTTCAGTTGACTGCTTCTTCTAAAGTCATGCGGTCACTATTCATATAATCATTGTAGTTACAATATTCTTGGTCTTAGAAATAATGTTTTTAAATCAATAGAGAAATCAAATCATACATGATGGCTTATAGACTAACTTCTCATTTTAACACCTCGTTTGAAAAATTACAACAAAAATACTGTCATCTATTGTGCAGAGAAGAAAAGAAATTGGGATCCTAATTAAATATATGTACGCAGGATTCTTCTACCTAGTGAGTTTGTTGTTGTTGTTGTTGTCAGGTGCCGTCGAGTCGGTATCCGACTCATAGCGACCCTCATAGGGTTTTCAATGGCTGACTGTTCTAGGATTGCCTTGGGAGTGGGTTGCCAGGTCCTTCTCCCATTTTTGCGGTGTTGGGAATTGAACTCAGGACCTCAGAGACTGCAGCGTGGCGCTCTACCCACTGAGCTAAATCCCAGCCCCTAGTGAGTTTAGAGTCTATTTAAATGTATGTTCGCCTAGAGAATGGAGAAAAAGGTTTTAAATAAAATCACTAAAAGTGATCGAAATCCAATGGCTTCTTTAACAGAAACGTCCTCTCCAGCTATGTTGTTGCAGTGCTTAGTGCCTTCAGGTTGAGTCTGACTCATATGGACCCTATGTACAACAGAAGAAAACACTCCCTGACACTGTGCCATGCCTGGCACTATGTCATTGTGTCTCTGCTATTCATAGGCCTTTCAATGACAGATTGTTTCAGGATTGTTTTGAGAGTAGGATCCTAGGTCCTTCTCCCATTTTTGTAGTGCTGGGGATTCATCCCAGGACCTCAGAGAGTACAGAGCAGGCACTCTATCTACTGAGCTAAACTCCAGCCATCTCCAGATATATTTGCCAAAATAGGCCAACATTTATGTTCAAGGTTAATCCTAGGACAAATGTTGACAGGTATTAGAAAACAAATGAATGGAGTAAAGCTTCAGGAATGGAGAACAATTTCAACATGATGAAGGACAGCCATAATAATCTGGCAGGCAATGGTGAAAGACTGAATGAGAGAGACCACAGGAAAGGAGAGGAGAGGAGAGGGGATAGGGTATTAAAGCCATCCAGAATAGAAAGGAAGAAATAAAACTGCCCTTATTAACCAAAGACATGATTTTGTATCATGGAATCCTAATAATTTCATTAATGAAGATTGTAGTTAATCATTCTAATGATTCTATTAAAAAGAATTCAAGATATATAATGCTCAGCAAGGTCGCAAGATGTCATAAGATCAATATGTAAAATTCAATTGCACTTTTATACACCAGTAACTATCTGAAAATGAAATTTAAAAAAATTCCATTCACAATAGCATCAAAAAGTATACAATATTTAGAAATCATGTTTTACAAAATATATGCAAGGCTAGTACCATGAAAACCATAAAATACTAAGTGATATTAAAGAATATCTTTTTTGGTGGTCGTTTTTGCAGTACTGAAGGTTGAACCTAGGGCCTTATACATGCTAGGCAAGTGCTCTACCACTGAGATACACTTCCAGTCCCTTTTCATTTCATATTTTGAGACAGGATCTCACTAAGTTGTGCAGGCTGCCTTTGGCTTCAACTTCATGATCCTCCTACTTCTACCTCCCTGTAGTTGTTGTTGTTAGGTGCCGTAGAGTGGTGTCCAAGTCATAGTGACCCTCACAGGGTTTTCAATGGCTGATTGTCTCAGGAGTGGTTTGTCACCTCCTTCTCTCATTTTCACAGTACTGGGAATCAAACCCAGGTCCTCAGAGAGTGCAGAGCAGCACTCCACCAACTGAGCTAAACCCCAGCCCTCTACCTTCCTAGTTGCTGGGGTTACAGGTGTGTGCCACAAAAGAGTATCTTAAAAAAAAAAAGTGGAGAGACATTTCATATTTATGAGCTAGATGACTCGAAATAAAGATAAAATTTAACCCCAAATTGATCTATGGATTCAACAAAATATCAAAATCCTAGCAGAACTTCTTACAGAAATTAATTAATTAATTAATTAATTAGTAATACTGGGTGATTGAGCCAGGGCCTAGTGCATGCTCGGCAAGCACTCTACCACTGAGTTGCAATCCCAACACCATTTTTGTTTTTTACCTCAAAACAAGGTCTACTAAGTTACACAGGCTGCCACTGGTCTTGAACGTGCAATCCTCCTGCCTCACCGCCTGAGTTGCTGGGATTACAGGTGTGAACCATGACACCTGGTTGATAAATTGGTCTTAAAATATATATGAAAATGAAAAGGAGCCAAAATAGCCAAAACAATTTTGAAAGACAAAAATGATGTCGGAGAACTTCTACAATCTGTATTTCAAAGTTTATTAAAAGGATAAAGTATGAGTATGCTATTGGTATTAGGACATTCATAACAGATTAATGGAATGGAACTGTGAATCTCAAAACAGACCCTGACTTTTATGTTTATTTTCAATAATGGAACCAAAGCAATTCAATGGAGGAAGGATGGGCTTTTCACTGCATTTTACTAGGATATCTACAGAGAAAAAAGGAAATTTAGATCCTAACCTCACACCATATGCAAAAATTAACTCAGACTGGTCTACAGTCGTAAGTGAAAGAATACTATAAGACACTGAGAAGAAAATACTAAAAAGTCATTGCGATTTTAGGTTAGGCACAGAGTTCTTTGCCCAGTTCAGATCCAGGGTTAGGGGAATTAGATCCTATTTCTTGGTGGAGGATTATAAATGTCATGGGGTGGAAGGGACCCTTGAAGCCATCTTTGGAAAAAAGAATCTGTCTCACAAGGCTAGGTCGTAGTCTTGCCATGGTTATGACTTCATAGTCATTTATGTGAATACATAATTCACATCTGTCTCCCATCAAACTGCAAACTCCATGAGGGAAGGACCATGTCTTCATTAGTTCACACATGCTTTATCACGCTAAGCATTGCTTTTAGAGTAAATGAGGACTGCAGATGTAGCTCGATGGTAGAGTGCTTACCTAGCATGCTCAAGGTCCTGGGTTTGATCCTCAGTACCAGAAATAACCAAGCAATCAATATATCAGTAAACTAAATAAATGAATAAAGTTGTCATACTTCTTATGAGAATGAAAGAAAATGTTGATCACTTTCAGCTCCCAGGTTATTAAACCTTTTGAAAACAATCGTGATTTAAAATATCTTTTTTCTGTAGATGTAATATTTGTTTTCCTCACAAGTTATATGGGCTGGGGTTTAGCTCAACTGGCAGAGCATTGCTCTGCACTCTCTGAGGCCCTGGATTCTGTCTCCAGCACCGCAAAAATAGGAGGACATGGCAATCTACTCCCGAAGCAATCCTCAAATAATCATCATCTGAAAACTCTATGAGTATTGCTATGAGGGGGATCTGACGTGGTGGCATCTAACAACAAGAACAAGAACAACAAGAACAACAACAACAAGTTATATGCTTTCAGTTTACTTGTATGCAAGTCAATCTTCAAGCTCAGCCCCAGGTCACTGAGGATCCAATATTACTCCAGGTAACTGTTTGTGGCAGATATGACAGCTTCTCTAAAGTAAATTGTCTACAGAACCAAAATGCTGAATCTTTAGTTTTTCATGAGCAACAAATCACACAAAAAGCTCTTTTTATCACTAGAATACAAGTCACACACACTGTAACTTTTGTAACAGAGGTAGAGATGTGTTCCATTTAAATAATCACTTTCTTAGCAATGTCCAAGCATCTGAAACGGTTAACAGACCATCAGTTGTTGTTTGTTGTTATTAGGTGCCTCTGAGTCAGGTCTACTCATAGCGACCCTATGTGCAACAGAATGAAACGCTCCCTCACACTGTGCCATGCCCAGCACTGCATCAGTGCTTCTCTGCTATTCATAGTGTTTTCAATGGCAGACTGCTTCAGCAATGGGCTGCCAGATCCTTCTCCCATTTTAGTGGTGCTAGGGGTGGAACCCAGGGCTTCACAGAGTGCAGAGCAGCACTCTACCAACAGAGCTAAACCCCAGCCCAAACATAAAACATGTGGCAGAAGCTCGCTAAGCGTCTGCACAGTGTCTTTCTCTGGTTCATTACCATCCCTACATTTATCAGGCTGTACTGAAATCACCTGCTCAGGTTTCTATTTTACCCCTAAATTTCAACTCCTTGAGGGCGAGGACTGCTTTTCTTCATGTTTGCACACCTAACACCAAGCACAGGGCGTGGCACATGGAAGCCACTCATGGGTTTGTGCAGAACAACGTGTCTGTGAGGTATTTTCGGAGCCATGTAAAAGCTTGCAAGCTGGAGTCCCGAAATCTGAACTAGAAATGGTGGTCTTCCAATTGTTAAACTATACAACCTAACAGTATGATTTAATCTCCCTCAAACTTCAGGGCCTTATATACAAAGAAGATACAATGTAGCGGGGCGCAGTGGCGCACACCTGTAATCCCAGTGGCTCGGGAGGTGGAGGCAGGAGGATCACAAGTTTGGGGCCAGAGGCAGTCTGCGTAATTTAGCGAGACCCTGTCTCAAAAAAGTAAAAAAATATGGACTGGGCTTGGAGGTCAGTGGTCCAGCACTTGCAAAGCATGCAAGCGTGAGGCCCTGGGTTCAATCCCAGTACCACAAAACAAAAAAGAAGATACAATGCTATGTAATTCATAAGGACACTGTGAGATCTACTTGGCATGACAAATAGATGGTTTTGCAGCAAGGAAAAGAACTATGCAGATCACCATTTCTGACAATAATTATTAAGGATTTAAATGAAGAAATAACTTGTAAAGTCCAAGTCAATTGTCAATCAAAATGGTACTAACAGGGATGAGAAACTTTTTGATTTCTTCCAAAGCATGCCCCATGCGGGCGTAAGCCTCCGCCGGCGGGGCGAACACTTCAATGAGCACGTGGAGGTCGTCATTGAGGTGGAAGTACTTTGCTTCTCCGCTTTTCCTCAACTCTTCCTCCTGAGGAAACGAAAAAAAAAAAAAACAGATTTTAACGTGCATCATTATGAGAATAGAACAAGGAAGTAAAAGCTACCCCAAACCACTTGACAGGTGGAGGTCACAGAGGTTCACTCAATGGCAAACACTGCCCTAAGAAGGGTTTTCACTATGGATGTGATCCTGTCTGCAGGCGCTGAGGAGCCCACTCCTGCGGGAGCACAGTTTCTCTTCTCCTGACGCCGGCCATGAGGAGGTCACCGGCTGCCCTCTGCCGCCTGCCCCGCCTCTCCTGCTCCCTGTTCCAGCTGTTATACCGACTCCTTTGGCTCTCACCCCAGCTAAGCGCCAAGCTTACCTCTGCACTGGCAAAGCTGTGTGCCTGAGATGCCGTAACAAACCCTTTTCCATGACCTAAGACGTCTGAAACAGCAGTAACTTAACCTTAAGATCTACTACTTTTCCTCACTGGGAGGGGATGGCCATGGAGCATGCACAGTGCCTACCTTGTCTTATCCTGCATTCTGCACTTCTAGAAAGGTCTGTGGTACACAGAAGATCCTCGACAACTGTTCGTTGAGTGAATAGCTAAGCATCATTCATTCACCTGTGTTCATTTGCTCATTTGTACGGTCATTCTACACATCAGGCCCCGTACTCTGAGAGTAAAATAGTGAGTTTTTCACGGTTAAGTGAAAAAACTTATAAGATTTAAGATAATTATGACAAAGTTTTTAGCTTTGTGTTTGCTTGAAATTCATGGGGAAATTGGGAGGGAAAAAGAATTCCATAGTTAATGGACTACTGATTTGGCTCTATTACCTACCCTAACTAAATTTCAATTACAGGTCTTGATTTCTAGAATCTAAGTGTTACTAGTCTTTGTTTCTAATATTAAAAGCAGAAATATTAGTATTATTAAAACCTCATGTCTGGAATGATTTCCAAAAGCTAATATATCTTCCTGTACTCTTCAAAAATCCTACCCCATGAGAGAGAAAACCCCAGGAATTCCTGTCAACAATACTTTTAAATTCTGTCATTAGCCAAGAGGCCAAAGATGCAAACACTAGAGGAACACAGGCCCTTGATTTCACTCCTTGAGGCTTTAACTTTGCTTTTTAACTAATTTGAAGGGCAGGAGATTTAGTTAGGTTTACCTGAATCTTAGTGATACTGGTCACTACCCGTGTGATGTTAGACAGATTATATGTAATCCAACAATTAATCTGCAAAATGAGTCCAGTGTTAACACAGGACTGTTGAGAAGATAAAGGATAGATTTACATAAGTGACTGACCAAAGGAGATAGTGTCTATAGGGTATAGTACCTGACCTATGGTAGGCACATAGAAAATGCTGGTTTCCTTCACATTTGGGGAAAGTGAATTAGAAACTTATATGAAAGAAGAAAAATAAGTGAAGGGAGAATAAAGATGTGCTACCATAATATTCTACACATTGCCTTGGAAATGGGTTGAGTTTCATAAAAAGCATATTATTTTATGCCAACTTTCAATTGTTCCTATCAGAACATTTCAACCTGAAATCTGAAAGTCTATCACAGCTGAAATTTAAAACTTGGATTCTATGCACAGTGATTCATCACCGAAAGCATGAATTATTAAGAGAACATTTATCTTTTCCTAGTATAGTAGTAAAATAATGATTTTGATGACAGGATTGTTGATTCATATTCACATGTCTTTGTTTCTATCACAAACCTCAATTGGAAGAGGGAGGAGGTCTTATTTATAACAATAGCCATTGCCCAGTGCCACAGAGTGAGGTGTTCTCACCAGACTAATTTACAGATTAATGACGAGAGGTCATGTGGTATTTGGCAAAAATACATCCTTTGAAGTTCTGCTGTCAGATCCCAAAGCCAGCATATACTATGTGACACTGGGCATGTTATTTTATGCTCATATGAAAGGGGTGATTTTAATTGGGAATAATAATAGCGTAAGACCCATCTCACGAGGTTGCTACAGTGATAGGTCTTAGCATTGTGCCTCATACATAAGTATTCAATAAATATACTAAAGATAGTTATTATTGCCTAGTGATGTAGACAGAATGTCCAGCATGTCTGGCACAAACTGAAGGCCCAGTAGACCACAGCCTTATGGTGATCATCAGGTGACAGAGCCCGCTGATACATATCAGTTACTACGCCTGTAACTTCATCAATGTGGCAAGTAAGAGGATACAATGAATTGAGTTCATGTTAGACTTTCTAAGACAATGAAGACTCTCAGAATCTAAAGGGATAAGATCCTTGCAAAATGAGATTTTAATATGGAGGGAATATCATTAGACATAAACATATCATCAATAAGAATTTATGCAGAGCTGGGTGCGGTGGCTCATGCCTGTAATCCCAGGGGCTCTGGATGCAGAGGCAGGAGGATTGCAAGTTGGAGACCAGAGGCAGTCTGTGTAACTTTGCCAGGCCCTGCCTCAAAAAGTAAAAAGAAAATGGCTGGGGGCATAGCTCAGTGGTCCAGCATTTGCAAAGCATGCAAGCGCGAGGCCCTGGGTTCAACCCCCAGTAGCCCCCCCCCAAAAAAAAAGAATTTATGCAGAATAAAACTAAACTAGTAAAAAGGATCAACTGAAATCAATATTCTAGAGTTCAAGCAGCGAGGATCTAATTACAATGTAGCAGATGGGAAGCTGCTAGTATCTATTTAAGTAGCAAACCTGTGACTTAAGTTACCACCTGCAGTCATCTTCATGGAAATGCTTTCGAAAATTTAAGGATGGCCCATGTGACACAGGCAACAGCACATCTTGGCAAGTGACAGATGGGAAGGCTGCTGGGGAGGAGTGACTTCCTTGCTGTATTCAAGTTTAAAAGGGGAAATGACAAACTCAAGGTCGGCTATGGTTTGGACCTTTTTTGGGGGTGTAATACTTGTGGTTAAACACAAGGCCAGAGGCATGATTTTGCAAGCACTCTACCACTGGGTTTCAACCCCAGCCCATTTTTCACTTTTTATCTTGAGTCAGGGTCTCACTAAGTTACGCAGGCCACCTCTGGCCTTGAACCTGTAATCCTCCTGCCTCCACCTCCCAAGTCACTGGGATTAACAGGCGAGCACCAGTGCACCTGGCTTATGGTCTGGATCTTGAGTCTCCCTGGAAGGTCCATGTGTTAAAGGCTTGGCGCCCAGGGAGGCACTGTTGGAAGGCAGTGAAGCCTTTAGGAGGTGGGGCCTCGTGGGAGGACTGCAGGTCACTGAGAACGTGCCTTGGAAGGGACACTGGGACCCTGTCTTTTCCTGTCTTTGACCTGGGGGCCATGAGGCATGTGGTTTTGCTCTGTTAAATGCTCCAGCCATGATGTGCTGATTTCCCACAGGCCCCAAAACAATGGAGCCAAAAGACTATGGGCTGGTACCTCCAAAACCGTGAGCCAAAACAAACCTTTTTGCTTTATAAATAGGTTATTTCAAGTATTTGTTACCATGATGGAAAGCTGACTAACCAGGGCTTTCTGTTATCAGATCACGGCCCAAAGAGACAGAAGACTCCTAGAAGGCTCTACTGCTTGTGGACAAAGGAGGATGGAGCCAACACACAGTGAAGACTTCAATCTATGAAGCACTGAATGACAAGGAGATACCTGTTCCTCTCTTACGTGAGATTTAGGGTGTCTGGATAATACTGGAAATCTAAGAATTCGATAGGCAACATTTGGAAGGATTCAAATAATTCTGAATATCCAAATGGCAAAGCCCCACTGAGCCTCCCACACCAGCAGAAGTCCCCCTGGTGTGGCTTTCTGACATTGTGCGGACCACAAAGGCAGTGCCTTGAAAGAAGAAGACAACTGTCATGCTTCACTTCTGCTTGTGACCTCCTGGCCTAGGCTCAGGTCCCCGCTTCCTCCTCAGATTCAGAGAATAAGAGGATGCAGTCACATCCCAAAGAGCTGGCCGCATGTGTACGGTAACCGCCACACTCTTAGCGTGTAACACCTCCTTCCCATCTTCCCAACCAGGATCCATAGAGTAATATGCAATGAGGAGTTTGATGGCTGGGATGTAGCTCAGCTGGCAGAGTGCCACTCTGCAGTCTCTGAGGTCCCAGGTTTGATTCCCAGCACCACAAAAATGGGAGAAGGAGGTGGCAATCCACTCCTGAGGTAATCCCTAAACAATCAGCCATTGAAAACCCTATAAGGGTTGCTATGAGTCGGACACGACTCATGGCACCTAACAACAACAAGCAGTTTGAGGATTAACAGGAGAGGCTCCTATTTAGGGCTGCTCCACTGAAGGCCACTGACCAGAGAGGGCCTCATGAAGTCAAGACACACATAGGCTTCTGTTCCTGGGCCACTGATAGGGGGCTGAGTGCACTGCCATGCACGAAGCAGGCTGCTCGTCCAGGTGCTGGGCATCTTGGTGGACTAAGAATGAAAAGCCAGTTGTAGAATCTCCTATTAATCTGGTGTCCAACATGGGAAAGGGCAGAGATGAGAGGACTTTTGAATAGGCAGTGAGTGGTTTGGAAAAGAGGTCCAGGTGTGCAATGACACGGTGCCCCGTGCAGACGTGGGGCAGGAGCTCAGTGACCAGGTGGTTATGAGGAGCCAGGATGGGTTTGGATGCCTCATTCCCTGGCCAGCTCAGTGCTGCCTGGGGTGTTCATAAAGCAACCAGAGTGACAGAGATGGAAATTATGCATTACTTCACATCACAGACTCCCCTCCTTTTTTTATAGCAGAGGAGGCTGTTGCTGTTGTTAGATGCCCTTGAGTCTAGAGTAAGTTTATTAAAGATGGCATACCTTTACGGGATAACTACAGGAAAAACTGAGGTGCATGGAGAAACTTAGGTAGATCTGCAAAGGAACTTAGGAAACCCTGCGTTCCCTGGGTGACTCAGCATAAGGATGTGTCCGTTCCCCAGGGGGATATAAAGAAGCCAGAGCACAGGAGAGTCAAGCAGGCTTTTAGAAGGAAAGGTGCCTTGGATAGACAGAGATGATGGTGGGCCTGAGGGAAGACAGGGAGGTGCACGTGGTTGCTCAAGAGAGAACAGAGAGAAAGGGAGAGGGTGAGGGAGGAACAGAAAGGAGAGAGTGGGTGCCTGCTCCTTTAGTTTGATCCAAACTAAGGGCGGCATGGTGTGACATCAATCCCTGGCGCCCAGCTCTGGGCACCTAGTGTGACATAGGCCTAGGGTCTTTGTTCTGTGAATGGCTTGAGGGCTCGGGTAAGGTGTGGGACGCGTGTGAAAATGTCTTTCCAGCGTCCTCAGAGACCCATGGGGCTCGTTCATCCTGGTGGAATGACATTTTCAGTCCCCTTTCCTCCATATTGCCTGTGAATGCCTAAGCCAGCTACCTAACATCCACTTTCAAGAGCTGGGACCCCCAGAATCATTTAGGGAATTGCGCAATGGATCATTCCGGCTACTTCCGGCTGAGAAGGGGTGTTTTGGGGAGTGACTGGCTACTGTCATTCCTGAGTGCCGTCTATACCAACAGCAGAGAACAACCACAAGCCCTTGTTATGGCAACAAAATCTGGATGGGCTGAACCTTGACAGCAGGTGATGGTAATTAGGATCCCTTTCATTATATGGATAGCCTGGTACTTACTCTTACTTGGACCTACAACCTAGATAAAACTCTGCCTTCCTGGCTTCCTTCCCATCTGTAGAATCACCGTCGGATTCTCTGATCACCAACACTATACGACACAGAACAATGCTTCTTACCAAAGAACTCCTTTAACAACAAGCAAAGAACTAGATTCCTGCCTGTGGGTTTTCCTGCTTGTGTCACCATACTCCACTACCAGGCAGACAGCCTTATTAGGGACTGAGTAAGGATGCCAACACATGGAGCACTTCCCTACAAGATAAATATAAGTTGCACCAACAGACGGATGTATGGATCCATAACCTCCTATTTCTAGAATAGAAGAGACAGAGACCTGAAGTAACATCATTTGGAATAGTAATGCCTAGGGAGTAGTGAACAAAATGTGGCCATGCATTAGAATCATTCCAGACAGGTACTGAAAGTCCATTTTGTTGTTGTTGTTGTTGTTGTTGGGTGCCGACAAGTCGTGTCCAACTCATAGCGACCTTCATAGGGTTTTCAATGGCTGGATTGTTTCAGGATTGCTTTGGGAGTGGATTGCCACATCCTTCCCCCATTTTTGCGGTGATGGGAATCAAACTCGGGACCTCAGAAACTGCAGAGCGGTGCTCTACCAAGTGAGCTAAATCCCAGCCCAGTCCATTTTGAGTTTTTACAATAAATTAGCTTGAGTCTGGGAATCTCTGTTTTTAAACTCCAGTCCATATGAGTCTGACCCTCCCAACTTTTCCACTGTTACAGGGGAAAATATATGGACACCAGGGTCAGAAAACCATGGCTTTATGAACCTGTAACCAAATAACATGATGAATTTCTCCAGTTAACCCACATACTAACTCAAGTTCTCTGAAGCTCAGTTCTCTTACACACAAAATAAGGAAAATATTACTTATCACTTTCCCCAAGATAAAATGGAAGAATGCCTGTAAAATGCCTAGTACAGTGCCTGACTCTCAGTGGCTGGTCAATAAACACAGTGGCTATTATTATTATAAAAGTTATTACCTTACATGGATTTTCTCTCTTTTTTTTCTTTTTTCACTTTGTAAAGAGGTTGGATTTTATTTAAATAACTTTTGTAGAACTAGGCACGGTGCCACATACCTCTAATCTCAACAACTCGGGGGGCAGAGGCAGAGGGATCAGGAGTTTGAGGCCAGAGGCAACTTGTGTATCTTAGTGAGACCTTGACTTAATACATAAAAAAGAAAAATGGGCTAGGGATGCAGCGTAACGGTAGAGCAGTTGCAAAATATGTTCAACGCACCAGATTTAACCCCAAAGTGCCACAAAAATAAATACATAAATAAATAAATGAATAAGCAAACAAATATATTTTACATCTAAAATGCTCACTGCTTAAAATTTCCTGGTAAGTGATCACTGAATGTGGATTTGGTTCCCAGTAACATAAATCTTTTGACAAGAGAGCAAGTGATAATAGAGAACAACATAAGCAACATATGATATATGAAAATTTCTTTTGGAAATTTAAGAAAGTGATCAACAAAAATAACTCAGTAATTTTTAGCTTGTCAAGAAACAGGCCATTTAATGCAAATGCATTCAAATAGAACAAATATATTTCAGAGTACTAAGCAATTACCAAAACATTTAAAAGCAATTTTAAGAACATGAGAAATGTGTATCGTATCAATTAAAGGACAAGAAGAAGAAATAATAAACTCAGCTACAATCGTGCATAATTAATGACAGGAATCCATTCTGAGAAATGCACTGTTAAGTATCTCCTCCTGTGACTAGCATAGAGAGTACTCACATAAGCCACCACAGCTACACTGTCACCAGGAAAGACAATCTTATGGGACCACTGCCATACATACGTGGTCTGTCACTGACTGAAATGCCAGCATGCAGTGTATGATTGTATGTGAAATATATGCACAGAAAAAAAATCTGAAGGAATTAATCTACGATGCAGAACGGTGGTGGTGGGAGTAAGATAACTTCCATTTTTATCATGAAAATTTCAGTCTTATCATACTACCTACAAGATGACTCACTACTTCTGCAATCAATAATATATGCATTACTGTTTTATTTTATATATTAATTTTATAGTTGCAGACACTACATATTTTGAAATTGGCCAGAGTGACTCAATTTTCTAAGAAACATCGCAACTACATAATCTTATACATTTCCCTATAAATCCATTTGAGATGCTGGTTATCTTCTATATACTAGGTGTTAACACAATGGATCATCTAAAAGGACATACTATTACCTGACCCAAAATGTAGCCATTGTCTATGAGGAGTATTACCTTCGCCTTGTCTCTCATGGAGCCTTTCCCAAGGATGGACATTTTTGTCAAAGTTTCTTCTTGTAAACGCTTCAGAGAATTGCCGCGCGGACCCAAAAGCTTCCCCACGAAGTTGAACTGGGAAAAACAAACCAACCATGTAACAACCAAATATGTAACATTCACATCTGAAAGTAGTTTATCAGTCCTAACCATCAGGAAGCACTGCAGTATGCTACACATCACTCATTTATAATAAACATTTAAGTTCCTCCATCATATTGTGATGTTTTCCATAAACCGTATGAAATGAAGATAAAACTATAAAACAACAAAAAAGCTATAGTCTATGCCAATCATTTTAGCAATGGTTGTATTTCATACATTGTGAATGGAATTAGTTTCCCAGGATTCCTGGTTTACTGTCTTGACTATCAACTATGAACAGTGCTGAGACTGGAGTGTAGATGAGGAAAATGACATGGATGTACTGTCACATGAAAAAGAACAAGTACTAATGACCAGCACCTGGGGGTACTTGGGTTCTCCTACTTGGTCCGCTCTTAGACTGGGTTATTGGACCAAAGAGTGGACTGATGTGAACAGGTTCTTATGCAGTCAGTGCCTAACAAAGTCTTTACAACAAAATCCATTTATCTCTTCCAAAATCACTAGATATGGGAATGTAGGCATTTACCCTAGATACCTATGTCCTCTCAGTAAAATGCAAGTGAGTTAACTAAATCACTTAGAACAATGCTTGGCATATGATAGAAAACAAATATATCTTGAATAAAAGAATTATGACAAAGAACTACATACAACTTTCAAAAGCTTTACTCCAATTAAGGAAAATCATGGCTACTTCTGACCACCAGAGACTCAACCTGTTCACCAAGAGGAACTGTTCTCTTTGGCAAGACTTGATTATAAACTTAGGGAGAGTTGCTGTGTCTTCAGCAATCCATGCCACTGCTGTGCTGTGGCTGTTTTTAAGACATCAGAATGCAAAATGAACAAGATTTGTATTTATGTAATAAAAAAGACAACATTGTTCTTCAATTTAATCTAACAATAGCGACTGAAGTAATTTTCTTAAAACTAGCTAATACTTCAAAAAATCAAAGTTATTTATTTCTTTGCACACTTTTAGTTTTACTGGTCTTAAATCACAACTCAAGTACATATATTTTTAACCTTCACATATAATCACTTGTTTTAAATTTAAGCATGTTTTTAAATATAAAAGTTGTAAGTACAGAGTTTAAAAAGTCCAGAGCTATTACAAGGGAACAGGAAAAGAAGTCTGTGCCCTGACCCGCCCCCATCTTATTCTTGCTCTTCATTTTCTCTGCTTCATCTATCTAAAATTTTCTATTATTTGGATATTGGACCTCCTATGTTGTACTTCTGAGGTTTTCTCTTATTTTTCCTGACTCTTTTACTTTCTGAGAAATTTATACTTCTTATATCTCTATTGATTCTTTCATTTCTGCTACCAAATGTTTAAAATAGGGTTTTCTCACCTTTCTTCCTTTTTTACGGCATTTTATATCTTGTGGACACAAGAGAATTTCTTACCTTTCTGCAGATTTGAATGACAGTCCCTCACCCCTCACCTTTGAGCTTATAATATCTGCTGCTTCTAACAGTTTTCTCCTCTGTTTTGTGAGTCGTTTTTTCTACATTCTATGCTGTCCTAAAACATCTGGTAACCTTCTGCTCTGGAAAATGTAAGGCTGAGGGTCGAAAATACTGGCTTGAGTTCTGCTTCACAGACAGGGCTTGATAAGAGGTAAGCTTCATGATAAATATGGCAGCCAGTTTCTCATGAAGAGATCCTTGATGTCAGTATCCACATTCCTTTTCTTTTGGGCAAGGCATTGCCCTGAAGAAGAGTTCCCCACTCCCTTAAAAGGAGATATATGTGTGGTTGCCAGAATACAGGGAATCCCATCATTAACACACACTCACTTTTATTTAAAGGAATACAGCTCGTTCATATTCAATGTGAATCTCAGCCTAGTCCTCAGAGGTACCTATCAGGGCCTTAGAGCTGATGACTGCTCTTATTTAACCTCTTCAGGAAACCTCCCATCTTTCACTACAAGACAGTAGGGAACACACTTGGTTTTATAAGATGACAAAAATATTTGGTGATCTAAGGATGCACAGAAACGTTCAACCAAGCCTCTCCTTTTCATTTCTACCCTCTAAATCTACCATTGCAGCAACTGAGATCTACAATTCCTGAGTATCCTCCAGGTTTTCCTACACCAATGAGCACACTTTTGGTTAAATTCTTCATGCCCAGGAAGTTCATCGTACTATGTTCTCTATTATCCTGATATACTACCATCGATCCACTTGTTTTGCAGGAACCAGAATTTTATTAACACCATTTATTTTTTGTTGTCTCACTCTTTCATTCTTTTAATCTTCATGGACTTATGTTATTCATTTTAGCGGGTTTCAAAGATGGAGTAAAAATAATTGTCTGTGGTCAAATAGCTATATTTGTATTGTATCCTAAATGGCCAAATATTTTCCAATTGGTAAACTAGAAAGTTTCTGAAAACATTCAGTCTAAATGTCTAATCTCATAATGAAGAAACTAAAGTCTACAGGGTGGGACAATTTATTTAAGATCATTTGATAAAATGTAGGATTTTTGTTCAACATATACAAATCAGTAAATGAGATACAACACATCCACAGAATGAAGGAGCAAAATCATATTATCATTTCAAGAGATGATTTGAGAAGATCCAACATGTATTCACATTGAAGATGCTAAATGAATTAGGTGCAGAAGAAATACACCTTAACATAATAAAAACTGTATGTAATAAGTAACTATTACGACATTGGATTTGGGACATGCTGAAAGCTTTCTAAGATCTGAAGCAAAACAAGGGTGTCCACATTCAATATAACACTGGAAGTTGTAGCTAGAGCTATTGGGCAAGAGAAAGAAATGCAGGACATACAAGTTAGAAAAGAGAAAGTCAAATTGTCACCGTTTGCAAATTATATAATCTTACATGGAGAAAGGGCTGGGATTTAGCTCAGTTGGTAGAGCACTGCGCTGCAGTCTCTGAGGTCCCGAGTTCAATTCCCAGCACCACAAAAATGGGAGAAGGACCTGGCAATCCACTCCCAAGGCAATCCCGAAACAGTCAGCCATTGAAAACCCTTTAAGGTCACTATAAGTTGGATACCGACTCGATGGCACCTAACAACAACAACAACATATGGAGAAAATCCCAAAGTTTTGATGGAATTAACCTAATACATTTAGCAAAGTTGCATAACATAAAATCAACATATAAAACTCAGTAGTGTTGTTGTATGCCAATAGCCAAATATCTAAAATTTATGTCAAGAAAGCAATCCCTTTTATAATAGCTGCAATAAATAAATAAAGAGTAGGAATAAATTCAACCAAAGGAGTGAATGATCTCTACAATGAAAACTAGAAAACACTGATTAAAGGAATTGAAGGGGACACACACAAGCAAAAGACAGCCGATGTTCATGGATTAGAAGAATCAAAATAGTTTAAATGTCCACACTACCTAAAATAATCTGCAGATTCAAAGTAATTTTTATTAAAACACCAATGACATTCTTCAGAGAATTAGAAAAAATGGTCCTAAAAATTACATGAAACACCGTGAATAGCGAAAGCACTCTTAAACATCAAGAACAAACTAGGAGGCATCAGACTACCTGACTTAAAAATATACTACAAAGCTGTAATAATCAAATTAGTACCGTATTGGCAGAAAACAAAAAACATGGACCAATGTAATAGAATAGAGATACTAACAGTAAACCCACAAATCTGTAGTCAATTTGATCGCAACAAAGGTGCTAAGATCATGTATAGGGAAAAGACTAATTTTTTTTTTAGCAGTATTGGGGGTTGAACCCAGGGCCTGGGATTTGCATGCTCTGCAAGTGCTGGACCACTGAGCCACACTCCCAGCCCATTTTTTCACTTTTTGAGACAAGGTCTCGATAAACTATGCAGACTACCTCTGGTCTCCATCTTGAATCCTCCTGCCTCTGCCTCCCAAGTAGCTAGGATTACAGGCATGCGCCACCACACCTGGTGGAAAGAGAGTAATTTTTTTAAGTAAATGGTACTGGAAACACTGAGAATCCATATACAGAAGGTTACAAAACCCAACTCAAAATGGATTAAAGACCACAACATAGGGAAGGAAACAATGAAAATTCAAGAAGAAGACATAAAGACACATTTCAGGGTATTGAAATGGCAAGAAAATTTTGGATAAGAACCTGGAAGTACAAGAAAGAAAAGCAAAAGTAGACAAATAGGATTATACAAAACTAAAAAGCTTCTGTACAGCAAAGGACACAATCATCAGAGAAAATTATTTTCAAACTATAACTCTAACAAGGGTTAACATCCAGAATATGTGAGGAGCTCAAAAATATCAATAGTAAAAATCTAACAAATAACTCAATTAAAAATGAACATGTCTCAGAAGACATAAAAATAACTAAGAATGGTATGGAAAAAATGTTCAACATCACTAATCGCTAGAGAAAATCAAATCAAAACCACCATGAAATATCACTTTACTCCAGTTAGAATGGCTGTTATCAAAAGGACCAAATGTAGGGCTGGGGATGTAGCTCAGTGGTAGAGCATTTGCCTAGCAGAAGCAAGGTCCCAGATTTTATCCCCAGTACCACAAAACAAGACAGAAAGGACCAGAAGTAACAAAAATACCCCAAAATACTGGATAGTTGTTGTTGTTAGGTGCCATCGAGTCAGTATCTGACTCATAGCGACCCTCATAGGGTTTTAAATGGCTGACTATTTTGGGATTGCCTTGGGAGTGGATTGCCAGGTCCTTCTCCCATTTTTGCGGTGCTGGGAATTGAACTTGGGACCTCAGAGACTGCAGCGCAGTGCTCTACCCACTGAGCTAAATCCCAGCCTAAAAATACTGGATAGGATGTGGCAAAAAGAGAACCCCTGCACACTGTTTGTGGAAATGTGGATTAGCATTGTCATTATTGGAAACAAGTTGGAGGTTCTTTGTTGTTGTTGTTGTTGTTGCTGCTAGGTGCCTTCGAGTTGGTGTCTGACTCAGAGTGACCCTACATACAACAGGCAAAACACTATTGTCAGTGCTTCTCTGCCATTCATAGGGTTTTCAATGGCAGACTGATTTTTGGGAGTGGGCTGCCCGGCCTTCTCCCAAGCCTACAGCACCTGGTGTTCCCAGGTAGTCTCTCATCCAAGTACTAACCAGGCTTAGCCTCTGAGATCTAATGGGATCGGACACCACAGTGCTATGGCTACAGGAGGAGGTTCTTTAAACAATTAAAAATAGAGGTCAGATTGGTCTACATAGCCAGAGTCTGTCTCAAGAAAAAAATTATAATAAGCTTAAAAACAGACCTATCATACGAAAGAGTTATCCCACTGCTGGGCATACCTGCAAAGGAAATGAAATCAGCAAGTCAAAAAGAAATCTGCAGTCCCACATTCATTGTAGCATGATTCACAATAGACAAGAAATGCAAACAACACAAGTGTCCATCAAATATTAAACAGATAAGGAAAATGTGGTACACATAACACAAATGAGTCATATTCGTACATACAATGAATGAACTTCTGTCATTTGCAACAACATGGATGCAACTGGAGATCATTTCTATTAAGTGAAATAAGCCAGCCACAGAAAGGCAAGTGCATGATCTCACTCATGGACAATATAAAAAAGCTGACCTCACAGAAGTTGAGAGTACCACAGTGGTTATCAGAGAGTGAGGAGGAGTAAGGAGGAGAGAGGCACAAGGGAAGGCTGATCAGTGGGTATTAAGTTACAATTGTTGTTGTTGTTAGGTGCTGTCAAGTCCTGTTAGGCTCATATCAACCCCTACAGGGTTTTCAATGGCTGATTGTTTCAGGACTGCCTCAGGAAATGGGTTGCCTTGTCCTTCTCCTACTTTAGTGGTGCTTGGAATCAATCTCAGACCTCAGAGACTGCAGAGCAGTGCTCTACCAACTGAGCTAAATCCCAGCCCTTTACAGTTAAGTAGGAGTAAGTTCTGAGGCCTTTTTGCATACTAAGTGTGGCCATAGATAACATAATATATACTTCAAAAGTTAGAAGGATTTTGAATTTTTCACTGTGCATAAATGATAAGTGCTTGAGGAAACTGATAGGTTTAACTTGATTTAAACATTATGCAATATACACATGTACTGAAACATCACATGATAGCCAATGAATATGTATAATTTTTATGTTTTAACATATCAATAAATAGTTTTTTAAAAATGGCTTCACACTGCACAGTTTATAATGATTTTCTTGTGATTTTGGAAATTCAAACCAAAGTCAAGATACTTCTATAAAAGCTTTGCTAGATAAAAAATGTAGAATCAGATGGAGTAGGGAAAACAGTGGGCCAAGTACAAAATGAATGATGGAACTGAGTCAAATACGTTTCACTTGTTCCTGTAATAAGTTGCTTTCATAACCGAGAAAAAACCCATAGGATTCAAAAGGAAAAGCATTGTATATGATTTTATATATACCTTTTGGGTTCTGTCTCCATTTAACTATTAGTCTTTTATACACAAAAAGTATATAAAGACTTTGACAATCCAAAAACATTGTAACCCTCTCTTTGCTTTCATGTCTGTTCAATTCCACACTGCATATCAGTTGTTGTTGTTGTTGTTGTTGTTGTTGTTGTTGTTAGGTGCCTTTGAGTAGGTATCCGACTCATAGCGACCCTACATACAACAGGTGAAACACTAATGTCAGTGCTTCTCTGCTATTCATAGGGTTTTCAATGGCGCGTTGATTTTTGGGAGTGGGTTGCCAGGTCCGTCTCCCAAGCCTACAGCACCTGGTGTTCCCATGCAGTCTCCCATCCAAGTACTAACCAGACCCGACCCTTCCTAGCTTCTAAGATCTGATGGGATCAGATGCCACAGGGCTATGGCTGCAGGCGCATATCAGTTATATATAGGCAAATTAAACAGTCTCAAACTGTCATCAACATCACAGGGACCACAGATACTGTGGGTATCTTCTATATGAATTAATTAAGATGCATAAAAAAATTGCCTATAGGAGCATGCAGCATCCAGTGTACACTTGATGTCAAACTAGTTAAGTAACAGACTGATGAACGTAACTTTCGTGGACATATAGTTTTATCTGAACAGCGCCCCCTTTTTACGGGAACTGACATCCCTCCATCTACAAGTGTACCTTGCTGAACAACATGACAGGCCCAGGTCACTAAGGATAGATAGAGGGACTGCCTTGAACAAGAAGGCAGAGGTTCTGAGCTGGAGAACTAATTGTAGATGGTGAACGTCCTCAGAGCTCAGTCACACAGATGCAAATATCCTTGGTTGCCTGGCCAGGTTCTCAAACTGCAGATTGCATCACCTCCCTAGGGGCATTGGGAAACACTGAGCAAGTTTGTTTGGCACACACAATGACATGGGTCACTACTGGGATTCAGCATGCACATTGGCAATGGCCTATAATGTCAGATATGTGGGAGGAATGGGGCTGCCCTTCACAATGAAGAAGTGTCCTCTGTGAAATGTTCTCAGTGCTATTATAGATGGCCTAGAAAATGCATGCAATAGTTCTGACAACATAAAAAGAAAGTTCACTGCAGGAAAAGTTTCTATCTTAAACAGAACAGGAACCCAAGGGTATATAGAAAAATATTACCATAAAAAGACAAGTAAATGGTAGAAAAATATTTGATGGGGGGTAGGATGGGGGGAATATACAAGAGGGTAAGGGGGAACCTATATGAATGGTGTACAACAAAATGCTTATATGGAAATGTCACAATGAAAAGCATGTCAGAATGAATCACGTTAAGGTGTACATTAAAAATAAAATTAAAAAAAAAGTCCTTGGTGCTGCTGTTAAGAACTACTGCTAGAGAGAGCGTTTGTATACTTAGGTTACCCTCTATTTCCTAGACTTGAAGCCCTCTTACCAAAAATGTGAACATAGCCATTTCAGACCTCAGTTTTACCATATTTAAAACACTGTGCCTTATCAGAGCCAGGAGACTTAAGGGTTATTCTAATGAATAAAACATCAGATAACATGCTAACCAAGGTGGCAACATTGAATTTGATCTGACTGCTGTCCTCCTAAAAGGCAGTGATGATTAAGAATCAGCCCCCCATCTCTGTTTTCCTGGAAATAGCTTAGTGAAAGGGACCATTTTCCCTCAAAGGAATCAGATAAAACTCCCAGATAACAACTTACTTGCTTGTGACAAGGTCAGATACAGACCTTCTTAATCCTATTCTTCCTCCTATGAAAGATTAGATGAAGCCAGGGGCACCATGGCAAATGCCTCTCATCCCAACCCCCGGGGAGGCTGAGGCAGGAGGATCACACATTCAAGGCCAGAGGCAGCCTGTGCAACTTAGCAAGACCCTGTCTCAAAACAAAATTTTAAAAAAGTAATAAATAAGCAGCTCAGTGGTGGAGGGTTTTGCACAGCATGCTTAAGGGCCTGGGATCAGGGCCTGCTGAAGAAGAAGAGGGTGGGGAGGAAGAGGGGGAAGAGGAGAAGAAGAAGAAGAAGAAAAAAAAAACAAAGAACAAAAAACAGATTAGAAGAACTGTTGGTCTCCACTGATCAAACAGAAAATGTCACCTACTCTGACTTCGTTCGTCTGTAGTTTGGGTTGTCTTGGCTCCCCACGTCCCTGAAGTTTGACTCACCCTCAGCCGGAGCCAGCAGAGAAGTCCTCCCCAAAAGCCCCTCTGGAAAACAGGCCAAGCTCAGGATAAAATGCTCTCTGGTCACTGTCCTACACCGCCACTGCCCCCTAGTCCTCCTCTTCCCACTCTTTCTGGCCTCCTTCGCTTTTCCCCATAAAAGGAAAGCGCCTTTCTGCCTGCCCTCGCAGATGTAACTTAACAGGTCTCCAGGCCAGCAAGATCACCCCACTACAATCACCCCCTTCTTCCTGCCGCAGTAGACCCCTCCTTACAAATACTCTCCTTATTTAATTCTGGGTTTCTTTTTTATTTGACAATTATGTTTGCAAGATAGATAGTAACAACTTAATAAATTTCAATATGCATTTTTATAAATAATTTCATTTGCCTAGGTGAATTCATTCATCCATTCATCAATATGCATTTGGTAATAAATTGCATTTGTTCATTTGCATTGAAAGTGAGAATGCTGAGCTGGGCACAGTGGCACACCCCTGTAATCCCAGCGACTCGGGAGACAGAGGCAGGGGGACTGCAAGTTCCAGACCAGAGGCAGTCTGTGTCATTTAGCCAGACCTTGTCTCAAAAAGTAAAAGAAAAATGAGCTGAGGGTGCAGCTCAGTGACACAGCACTTGCAGAGTGTGCAAGCACAAGGCCCTGGGCTCAACCCACAGTACCACAAAAAAAAAAGAAAGTGAAAATGTTACCATTTCTAAGCCCAGTGATTTTTCTCCACATGCCAATTGCTATGTCACACACAAAACAAAATATTAAAATTGGAAACAGGCCAGGCGCAGCAGCGCACGCCTGTAATCCCAGAGGCTCAGGAGGTAGAGGCAGGAGGATCACAAGTTCGAGACCAGAGGCAGTCTGCGTAACTTGGTGAGACCCTGTGTCAAAAAATAAAAAAATGGGCTGGGGGTGCAGCTCAGTGGTCCAGCACTTGCAAAGCATGCAAGCGTGAGGCCCTGGGTTCAACCCCCAGTAGCACTAAAAAAAAATAATAATAATTGGAAATAGGAAAATTGTCTCATGATTATGAAGATGGCAAACCAACACTGGAAGGTATATTTGAGCCTTACTACAAATGCACATATAAGCTGCAACAACCATATTATTCCTTGGTAAAGACCAAGCGTCCTCCTGAACTAGTCTGTAATTGAGCTAAACTATATTTGTGACTTGACACCGCTCCTTGGGGAACAATTACAGTTAAGCTGTAATTTCATTTCATAAACAACTGAACTTCAAGAACACGTCATGTCGCCATTAAATGCCTTCCCTTAATTGGGTGCTCATCAAAGAGCTGATTGCTCCAACACAGAGATGTTTTATTGACCTCTAACTCAATGTTGCAACTGAGCTGGTAATGCTCTGCCATCACAGCTTCAAGTGTGTTCTTCTTCTAGAGCCCCAGACCCAGCAGAGGACGCTCCCTCCTGGCAGGAACTCAAGCCTGCAGACTCCCTGAGGCACTGACCGGGCCTTCTGCGTTCACTGCGTTCACCTTAATGGCCTGCACACCGGGCACTGAATAAATGCTCAGAGAACTAGCTCATTAAATCCCAGCAGCTTGACCTCCAAATGCTACGTTTCGTCCTCTGTTCTTCAGTCCCACCATGACCAGATGCTACGCTGCCATCTCCACTCAAGGGACATTTTTTCCTGCAGGCTCTTTCTGCAGGAACCCCTCCCACCTCCCAGGGGCTTACAGGGGAGATGGGGGAGAATACTGAAATCACCTCCCTGGGAGCTCGGGGGAGAGGAAAGCGGCCACTGCTGGAACTTGCTGACACCCCTCTGCCCAGTCTTCTCCCTGCAGCAGGAAGGAGGGGCTCCCTTCAATATTAGCAAATACAACATGACATGCACTGGGTGCAGTGCGGAGCCCTCAGTAATGGTTACCTGATGCCTGGCAGACACGTTCAAGTGCCTCACGGTAAAGGAAAATAGGCAGGACCCCGCCCTGGTTGAGGTTTACACTCCAGGGCTAGCGGCCAACCGTGTTTGTGATCTGAGAGGCAGAAAGCCAGTGCTGAGAGGGCAAACGCTGGGGACAGGCACAGAGTTAGGATCAGGGGACAAGGTTCTAGTGCTGATGCTTCCTTCACTAACAGAAACTCCCAGGCAGGTTATCACTGACCGCAAGGTGAAAGATCAGCCACTGGCGCTCTCCTCCTGGCTAATGCACACGTCCTAGCGCCCAGGCCTCCCCACTGCACACAATGACCGCTATGGACGACCCTCTAGGGGACGCTAGACCAGGACTGGCTGCTTAACATCTTGACACTCACATAGCACAGGCCCACAACCTCTAGTCAGGCAACAGTTCCAGCAGCACTGTGCAGGAGCGTGGCTGTCGCTCCCAAAGGCTGACATCACTCGGACTGCACCTTCATCTTCAATAAAGGCTACAGCCCGCAAGGCTCAGCAAGGGGCTCCTTCCTGGTTTGCCTGCCTTGCCACCAAGATCCGCTTTCTACTTTCCTCAATTAAAAGCTCCCTTAACGTCTCCGCCTTTGCTTTGGGTGGGAGGCGTCCTAAGCTTGGTCACTGGTTCACCCGAGGACCACACTGCTGAGGCGCTGTTCTCCTTTCCATAACACAGATGGCTCCACTGTACTCTGGCCTTGGGACGTCCCACCACTGCAGAGACCAGGAAGTGCCCTTTCGCACCAAAGAGCTTCTGAGACACAGAAGGGGAGGGAGAGACCAGGGGAAGTGACACATCCAGCTTGGCCTTAACCCCCCTGCAGAGAGTCTGGGTTGGAATACAGATGCCCTCAGCAGTTGTGGTTTCTCTTTGCACTTTGTTGTTATTAAGTGCCCTTGAGCCACGTCCAACTCATAGCGACTGTATGTACAGCAGAACGAAACACTGCACGACGCTGGGCCATGCACAGGTACTTTTTATGTTCGAGCCCATTGTTGCAGCTGCTGTTCCTTCTCATTTAGAGTCACGCCACAGCAGCAAAAGGAGGTCCCACCCCATTTTCATCATTAATGTCGACTCCACTTTGAGGAGGCAACTCTTTTTCAGTCATTTCTTGAATGGCTTCCAGACTGGGGGGCTCATTTTCCAGCACTATATTTGGCAATGGGCTGGGGTTTAGGGCTATTGGTAGAGGGCTGCTCTGCACTCTCTGAGGCCTTGGGTTCAATCCCCAGTACTGCATGAAATGGGAAAAGGTCCTGAAGCCAAATCTCAAAAACATCCTGAAATAATCAGCCATTGAAAACCTTATGAATAGCAGAGAAGCTCTGACATAGTGCGGGCACAGTGTCAGGAACAGACTTGTTCTGTTGTACATAGGGTTGCTAGGAGTCGTTTGTTAGCCTGGAGCCATATCACCCTGGCATCTGATTCCACCAGACTGCAGAAGCTAAGCAGGGTTAGGCCTGGTTAGTCCTTGGATGGGACACTGCTTGGGAACACCAAGTGCTGTAACCTTGGGAAAACCTGGCAGTGACACTCCAAAGAAACAATCAGCCATTGAAAACCCTACGAATAGGAGAAAAGCACTGACAATAGGCATGGTATAGTGTTGGACAGTATTTTGCTCTGTTGTACACACGGTTACTATGAGTCCAACCTGACTCAACAGCAATATTTTTGACAGTACTTCTCTACTACTCATAGCGTTGTCAATGGCTGTTTCGGGAGTGGGCTATTGGGTCCTTTCCTCTAGTCTCTTAGTCTGGAAGCTCAGCTGAAACCAGTCCACCATGAGTGGCCCTGCTGGCTTCTGAGATACCATGATATAACTTTCAGCATCACAGCAACATGCAAGGCTCCACAGCATGACAAGCTGATAGACGCATGGGGGTTTTGTAGTTTAGTCACTCCTTAAGTTTCCCATATTAACATGAGTTCACTCTTTTAACAATAGCCAAAATTTAAACTGAAAAGAGAGAACACAATCGACTGTGTAAGTCACACACAGCTTGGCCCTTCCTTCTCATCCCTCACTGTCTACCAGGCCTGCTGACTCTCCACACAGCACTCCCGACATCCTCAACACACACTGAATCTCCTCTCCCACTGCACTACTCTTGTTATACACAGCCAAACGGTATTTTAGGACACTTCCTTTCACACTGGATTCTTAAGACTAGGGAATACATTGTGTTCAACTCTGAAATGTTCCCCAAATGTCAGTCTCTTTCTCCACCTTTAACAGACTGACTGTCACATGCTAATAGCAAAAAAGCAAGTGTGATAAAACAACAGTAAATTAACCAGTGCCTGCAGCCAAACCACTGTGGCGTCTGATCCCATCAGATCTCAGAAGCTAAGAGGGTCAGGCCTGGTTAGTAGTTGGATGGGAGACTCCCTGGGAACACCAGGTGCTGTAGGCTTGGGAGACAGACCCGGCAACCCATTCCCAAAAATCAATCCGCCATTGAAAACCCATGAACAGCAGAGAAGCGCTGACAACAGTGTTCTACCTGTTGTACTTATGGTCTCTAGGAGTCTCACACCGACTTGACAGCACCTAACAGCAACAAAATTATCTAGAGCCACTGGCCTCTCCCAGGACAGCAGGGCGAGACCCACAGTTCCGACCTTGGAAGCATTCAGATGGTCCTCTTGGTGACCAGCCTCAGCCCCAGGGCCCGGTGGCACCCTGGAAGCCAGTCCCCTCCTCATCACACAAACTTATGATGTGGGAGATTCCAAGGGTCTCACACATTGTATACCAGGAGCCAGAGCTAAAGACAAACTTTTCTTTCTTTTATGTCATTATGTCATACACTCTCTCCTGTGGTCTGAGTCTGTTCCCCAAATCATGTTCAGAACACGCCTGGAATTCCAGCACTCAGGAGGTGGGGTGGGAGGAGTGGAAGTTCCAGGCCAGCCTGCGCTACACAGTGAGATGCTCTCCACCCTCTCCACCCTCTCCACCCTGCACTCCGCCTTCCCCCTCAAAATTTGTATGCTCAAACCCGATCACCGACATCACAGTACTAAGAAGCAGGGCCTTCAGGTGATGATTAAGTCAAGAGAACAGAACAGAGGCCGCATGGGTAAGATCAGGGGTCTTATAAAAGGGCTTTTCGGAAGAGGTTCATTTCCCTCCCTTCTGCCTTGGAAGACAGATCATTTGACCCTCCAAAGGAAGCAGCAGATTGAACACTTTAAGACACCACTGCAGACTTGCAGATAAGGCCCTCACCAGGCTCCAAAACTCCTAGTGTCTTGATCTAAAAGTTTCCATTCTCCAAAACTATGAGAACGGAAATTTGTATTCTTCATAAATTACCTCGTCTCAGGTATCTTGTTACAGCATCACTCATAGAGTGAGACATGCTTTGATATTTAAACAAAGTATCATATGCTGCACTAGTGAAGTGACCTGAAGAATAACAAAGGATAAATTTTAATAGGATTTTCTGTAATGGAGCCAAAACTTTTGTTACTACATGCATATGCATATGTTCTTGTTGTTGTTAGGTGCCATCGAGTCAGTATCCGACTCATAGCGACCCTCCTAGGGTTTTCAATGGCTGTTTCAGAATTTCCTTGGGAGTGGAGTGCCAGGTCCGTCTCCCATTTTTGCGGTGCTGGGAATTGAACTCGGGACCTCAGAGACTGCAGAGCAGCGCTCTACCAACTGAGCTAAATCCCAGCCCCTACGCATATGTAGTGAAGTAACATTATGTTCTATTAAAGATATCAAAGCTTTTTTTTCAGGACATGATACAAGCTATACTCTAGAAACCTGTAGCCATACAGCCCGGGCATCTGATATTGTAAAATCTCAGAAGCTAAGCTGGCTTGGGCCAGGTTAGTCCTTAGATGGGAGACCTTCTGGGAATACTGGTGCTATTGGCTTGGGAGAAGGAATCAGCAGGCCCCTCTGCAAAGCAATCAGCCATCAAAAACGCTATGCATAGCAGAGAATCACTGACATAGTGCTGGGCATCGCACAGTGCCAGGGAGTTTTCGTTCAGCTGTACATGTGACTTAGACCTGACTGGACAGCACCTAATAACAACAACATATTTCAGAAACAGTGAATCTCTATTTGCAAGCATAGATGGAAACCACACAATTTCCGTATATCCTTTACTGACTTAGCAGAAAGAAAATGGGACACAGGAGAGTTCCACATTTCTATTATCTTGATTATCTACGGCTGTATAACAAACTATCAAAAAACTTCTCCGTCTTCAACAACAGCCATTATTTACTTTCTCACAATTCAGAAACTTGGGCAAGGAGGAGGAAGGAGGCCTTCATCCCTTTTCTCTTGCTGTAACAGAGCACATGAGAGCAGGTAGTTTTTGCAAGACAGAAGTTTGTTTAGCTCACGGTTCTGGAGGCTGGTAGTCCCAGATCAGGCAGCCGCATCTGAGGGCCTCACGCCACATGGGAACAGAGCACAGCCGTGCAAAGAGGAGAAGCAGGAGCATGTGGAAGAGAAAACACAGGACAGCTCACTGCATAACAACCAACGTCTCTGGAACCTACAACGGTACTGAGAGCAAGAACTTACTCAGTGGAGAAAGTGCTCACCCCTCTTAAGACTCAATCATCTCTCAAAGGCCTTGTCTCTCACTGCCACCACAATGGCCGTCCAATTTCAACAGGACTCTCAGAAGGTACAAACACTATGGAAGCCTGTGGGGAGGGCAGCAAAGCCCATCTCCCTCTGGTGTTGACAGAGTCAGATTCACTGGGGTTGGACAGCACCTTCCAAGATGGCCAGTGCTCACGGCTTCTAACTCTGTGGAGGCTGCCAGGTGGGGACAGCAGGTCTCGTTGGTTCTGTGGATTGTGCTCTGGCTGCGTATGTTGAGCGTCCACATGTGTTAGTGGCCTCAGTGACCAGGCTTCCTCATGGAGTTTGGTTCCAAGGTCAGGAAAGCAGAGGCTGTCTGTCAGTCCTCCTTAGAGCTCAGGCCTGGAGCCTGTACTGCATCCTTCCTGCTGCCTGCCATAAGTACTGAGGGCAGAGGCAGGACAGACGCAAGGGAAGGGTACTGGACGAAGCACCGGGTATAGAGATGGAGGCAAGTGGACACAGCATGGCAGAACATGCCACCTCAGAGACAGCTGGCAAAGCCCTCACTCCTCAGAAAGTGCAGAGGCCCTGGGTTCCTCCTCTCATTCTTGAAAAAAAAGAAAAAGTTAAATTTTAACAGCCTCAAATATCAGTTTCTTCTAACACAGGGTTGGTCTACCTGCCTGCCTGCTTTCCCGAGGCAAAGAGCAGGGGGGTGAGCTCTCCGAAGGGAACAGCCTGATCTTAGTTATCTTAGGACCTCAGCAACAGCCTAGAGCAGCAACTACCTTATAACAGGCACACAGTGCTGCATGCACAAGAAAGGGAATGATGAAAGCCAACTACATTAGTACCCAGAATATAATAATCACTATCAAAGATATTAAGTTAAAAGCCAAACTAGGACATACCATGTAGGCACAGATGGAAGGAAACAGATTTCTGGTATATTGGTCCTAACTGGCCAACAATGCCTTCTAATTGAGCATCTTGTAACATCTGAATGTTTATTAAAAGTGCTTAAAAAGACATCTGAGAATAACTACAAAATAATGGATGACTATAGGCAACACAGATGTATTTCTTTAGAGGTGAGTCTGACTTAGGATGTTAAAAACAGAAGAGAGAGTTTAAAGTATGATTTTAAGTGTATGGCTACAGTTGTTGTTGTTGTTGTTGTTGTTGTTGTTGTTGTTGTTAGACGCTGTTGAGTTATATCCAACTCATAGTGACCCTCATAGAGTTTTCAATGGCAGATTGTTTCAGGATTGCCTTGGGAGCGGATTGCCACATCCTTCTCTCATTTTTGCCATGCTGGGAATTGAACCCAGGACCTCAGAGACTGCAGAGGAGTGCTCCACCAACTGAGCTAAATCCTAGCCCCATGACTACAGCTCGAAGTATGTACTGCAAATTACCTTAAAAGCTAAGAAACGGAGAGAGAAAGGAGACTCAGGAGAAGCAGGTCACTAACACTCTGCATGGTGACAGCAAAAGTCAACGTTCCTTTTGGGTTAATTCTAGTGTTTCCAAGCCTCAGGTGAGGCAACCTAAGACCTCTCCCACCTCGCTGACCTGCGCACCTTTGGTGTGTGGATGCACCTGTGTATAAACACATATGTTTACCTAACTGAAAGTTCCACAGCTGTTCTACCATTGGCTAATGAAGCATTGCTGGCCACGGGTGTGGGCGTCAACCTTTACACCCAGGATGCCTGGGTAGCTCCAGTTCAAAGGAGACTGCTGTTACTTCACTCCTAACTTCACCTGTACCTTTCTCTAGAAATAACTTTCCATCACTGGTAAGCCTGCAGCCATAGTCCTGTGGCATCCGATCCTATCAGATCTTGGAAGCTAAGCAGGGTCAGGCCTGGTTAGTACTTCGATGAGAGACCGCCTGGGAACACCAGGTGCTCTAGGCTTGGGAGACAGACCTGGAAACCCATTCCCAAAAGTCAATCTGCCATTGAAAACCCTATGACCAGCAGAGAAGCACTGACAATAGTGTTTCACCTGTTGTACCTGGGGTTGCTATGAGTCGGATACCGACTGGGCGGCACCTAACAACAACAACAGTCACTGTTAAATTGTGACTCACTACTTCTCTTACATTATTTCAATCTTTATCCTATAGTACTAAGTAAAATTTACAGCATCCCGTTAGCTGAAAAATTCCTTAAGAATAAGCAGGATACATATTTGATTCATCATCGTTCCTGCTTAACAGTTTCTCAGTCAATACTTGTGAAATTAAAGTTTACTTTTCTTCAAATCAAACAGCACTATTCAAGAGTTTGGGTCAAATTTATTTGCTACAGAGATGATTAGGATATATTAAGGCTACCGATAAGTATTATTATTTAAAATTACAAATTATACAACCATGAATCACTAAGTATTATTGGTGGCTGAGATCGGAGTATTGCTCCACTGAGTGTAGTTTTAACATACTATTTCTAAATGATATGGCTCACCTTACTTAGACATTACCAATTATAAAAATCAATGAAGTGTACGAAGAATTTCTCCAGGACATTATATGGGCTGCGTCATGCATGTACGTGCACGCACACACACACACACATACACACACACACACACACAAACACACACATGCACAGACAACGTGAGACAATCCTACCTTATCTATACTTTTTATTCCTACTTGTTCAAGGTTGGAAATGCCAGTGGAGGAAGGGGGATGACAAAACAAAACAAAAAATAATGACAAGCCATGTAAACAACATAAATGAGTCTGAAATTGTTAATCCAGAAAATCTCAGGTCATACCAGTCTGACCACAAATGTAGAGAATGAACTACAGGATTTAAAGCCTGAGTCAAAAGACTGGGCACAGTAGAGCACGCCTATAATCCCAACAGCTTGGGAGGCGGATGCAGGAGGATTGCAAATTTGAGGCCAGAAGCAGCCCGCACAAATTAGCGAGACCTGGGTCTCAAAACATAAAAAAGGGGGGTAGGGGTGTGGCTTAGTGGTAGAGGGTCTGCAAATGTGCAAGGTCCTGGGTTCAATTTTCCAGTTACACCAGAAAGAGAAAGGGCAAAAGGTGTGTATGTATAAAAAGTCATTACAGTAGTCTGGGTGAGGGATGATCATGTTCTGAATTAAAGTGTGGCAAAGGAATGCACAGAGAGAATGGGAGACCGTAGCTAATCTAGTAAGGAAAGGAAAGATGGCGGGGGTGGAGGTTCACGAGGACCCAGTGAGCAGGCAAAAGCGAAGCACTGCTTTCTGACATAGACCATTTAAGTAGACTGTGCTACTTGTCGTTTACTGAGAAAAAAAGAAGCAAAATAAAATAACAGAGAAAAAGATCCAGATCAGCCAAGAAAAGGAGGTGTGAGGTTCAGTTATGGACATGTCAACTCGAAGCTGTCTATGGGACACCCAAAGGGAACTGTGTGAGACCCGCGGGGGTGATGTTCAGAAGACACACACATTCAGGACAGGCGAAGGAAGAGCAGCGTACGCTGCCAAGCGGGCTCCTACACCCCACTTCCTTCCACTCTGGAAACAAGTTTTGCAGTTACCCTTTGTACTGTATGCCCCTTGTTTCACGTAATTATATATTAAATATTTGTTTTAATAAAACTTCAGAATATAGTCTATGATACAAATTTCTGCCATTTTCTTATAATACACTGTGAGTCCCAGAAGAGAGATGTCTTGGTCCTTTCCTGTTCTGTTGATATAACCAAAAAATAAAACCCTAAAATAAACCAATCAAACAAACAAACAAAAACCTGATACAGAGTGGCTTATAAAGAATAGAAGCTCCTTTAGCTAATGGTTCTGGAGCCCGGGAGTTGCCACAGCATGACACTTGCCTCTGCTTCGTACCAGGAGAGGAAGGTCTTCCTGCTTCATCATAACATGGCAGACAGCGAAAGGTGTGGTAGATCCAGGCTCTCTTCCTCTTGTAGTTGTTGTTGTTAGGTGCCGTCGAGTCGGTATCCCACTCGTAGCGACCCTCATAGGGTTTTCATTGGCTGACTGTTTCAGGATTGCCTTGGGAGTGGATTGCCAGGCCCTTCTCCCATCTTCCCACAGCCACTAATGTTTATGAGGCCCCATCCTCATATCCTCATCTGATGCAAATTAACTCCCAAAGCTCCCACTTCCAACCACCATTAGCATAGGAATTTGTGGATTAGGTTTCCAACATATGAATTTTTGGAGGACACATTGAAAACATAGCAAAAAGTATTAAGTTCTGCTATTTCCTATCTCAAGTACCAGTTAGAAATGCAATTTTCAGTTGGTCCAACTTGGTGATCCTTGTAGGGCCCAGAGCCAAAATTACAGTGCAGTAATATTAAGGATAATCAACCCAATAATATGGTGCCAAAACACTATGTGTGTTTTTATTTTGGGGCTCAGCAACCCAGAGACCGATCCCCAACCACAGCCTTCCCAAAGTAAGCAAAGAAGTGATGATATAGTTACATACAAAAACAGCCAGCATAGACTTTAGCAATTTCTAAATTCACTATGTGATCAAAGCATGCCTACAGGACCACTTCTGACCCTCTGAATAGAGATTTTTGTAGGGGACTTACAGAGGAACTATATATAACCCACTTTTATAATCACTCATTTGACTCAGAAAACCGTCACAATAACAATAAAACACCAAAATAGCATGAGTGAATTCTTGCAGGAATCCCTCACTGCATGCCAGGCTGCTTGGGGATGCCACTTAACAAATCTGCTTTCTGGTTCAATAATAAAACAGTTTAATGTGAATAAGAGAAAACCCAAAGCATAAGTTAAGACTTGAAATGTCCTTACAAGATTTTTTATGTATCATATTTGTAGACAACTTAAATAACTTTCCAATTCTCAAGGCAGGTCTTGTGTGCCACAAGACTCCAAGAACTTAGAATATCTGAGCAGAGAACAAATTCAACTTGTGAAAACTGGCTCTTCCCTTCACAACACATAACTCTCTCCAGTTCCTACTATAACACAGGAGATGTTGAAATGAGGAAAGTATTCAAATAGAGCAGGGCTCTGCATCATAAAACAGCAGCCATTATGGGCTAGGAAGTTTCTCTAAATTCCTATAATCCATAATGGCCCTTCTACTTCAAATGAATACTAAGATACTCCAAGTGACTGATTATAAATAAATGCACATTTCATTAGGTTATTTGTTTGTTTAAATATCAGGCTTCCTTGACAAGTTTCAGAACCCCTACTGGCCAGCTGCTGTAGTTTAAATGTGTCCCTTACAACATTTAAGATGCAAGTGACCTCCACTGGTGGCATTAAGAGGTGGACCAGCTGGAGACATGATCAACTCAATCAGGCCACAGCCCTCTTGAATAGATGTTAATGTTAGGTGCGATGGAGATGGGTCTGACTCATAGCGGCCCTCATAGGGTTTTCAATGGCTGATTGTTTCAGGACTGCTTCGGGGGTGGATTGCCACCTCCTTCTCCCATTTTTGCAGTGCTGGGGGTTGAACCCAGGTCCTCAGAGTGCGAACTAGGAGGGAACTAAGTTTCCTGTTTCGACCTTTCACCTTCTGCCATGTGATGTTCTAACAGCAAGAAAGCCCCACCGGACACCAAATGCTGACTCCTGGATCTTAGATATCCCAGCTTCTAGAATAGTGAGAAATAATTTTCTTTCCTTTATACATTACGCTATCTGAGGTACACCGTTTTAACAGCACAAGCAGACTGAACGCCAGCCATATTAGTTTGGTGATGGCCCTTCAGACATAAAGAACTAATGTACAATCCAGCAATCATGGACGTTGGTATTAGGATGGTTAATTTTGATTGTCAACTTGACTGGAACGAGAAGCCCACTCCTGGATATGTCTGTGAGGGTGAGTCCAGATAGAATTAACTAAGGTGGAAAGACCTGGTCTGTGGCATCATCCCCTAGATTGGGAAGGAATAAAAGGTGAAAATGGAGGAAATCCACACCTCAGCATATTCTCCAGCTGCTTCCTGCCTTTATAACATGAGCTGCCCTGGTCTGTAACACCCTCCCCCCATAATAGACTGAAACCTCTGAAATCAGGACTGAAAAGACAATTTCTCCCTCTAAGTTGTTCTCCCAGGTATTTTGGTCACAGGTACAGAGAGCTGAGTAACACAAAAAATTGGTACCAAGAGTGGGGTTGGTGCTGTGACTACCTGACAATGTGGTTCAGAAGCCTTTGGAACTGGTTTGTGGGATGGACTTGGAAACGTTTGGAAAAGTAAGATAGAAACAACTTAGAAGGCTGCAAGGAGAGCTTAGCAGGCAATTCTGGTGGGAGGTCAGAAGACCAGAATGCTAGCAGGAGTTCAGGCAGTGAAAGGCAGGTTCCTGAGGTTTCAGAGGGTGGTGGGTTTAGATCTACAATATCCCCAAAGGTCATGTGTTTGAATGCCTGGTCCCCAGCAGGTGGTACAGTTTTGAGAGGCTGGGGGTGGGGGTGCTGGAGGTGGAAGTAGTAGAAGTAGACCATGGGGGGTGGCCCTTTGAAGGTTACCCCATCCAGTTCCAACAGATCTCTTTGTTCCTGATCTGCCATGATGTGAAGTCTTTGCTGTGATGTGACATCTACTCGTCACTATAGATTGAAATCTTCTGAACCATGAGCCAAATAAATCTTTTCTCTCTGAAGTTGTTTCTTTTAGGTACTTTGGCACAGTGATAAGAAATACTAAATAACACAGATGGGAACAAGGACTCTATCAGGAATTGGACAAGAACCATTCATGTTACATTCTAGCAAAGAATTTATCTACATTTTGTCCATGTCCTGAGATTTTTGTGGAGGCCGAGTTTAAAGGCGACAGACTAATTAATCTGGTAGGGGAAATTTCAAGGCAGTCCAGGGACTAGGTGTGAAGATGTAAGGGCCTAAGCTACAATGGAGACCCCGACATACTGGAAATGTCAGGAAAATGGAATGTGTGCTGAGTGAAGCTGCAGGTAGCAGGTAAAATCAGCCCAAAGAGAGGCCATGTTGGCTGCAAATGGTAAGACCATCAGGTCAGGGCTGCCCAAGCTCTTTGGCGCTCACATCACGATACCACATGCCCCAGATGCAGACAGGGAATCTATGTTATTTACTTTTCACGTTACTGTGACAAAGTATCTAAGAGAACTACTTAAAAAAGGAAAGATTTATTTTTGGCTCATGGTTTCAGAGAGTAAGTCCATCATGGCAAGGAGGCAATACCAGTGCAGAATCTGTGAGAATAACCTTCACATCATGGCAAGAGGAAGCAGAGAGAGCTTACTAGAACTGGGGGCATGGATGAAACCTTCAAAGACTTGCTACCATTGAACTACTTCTGCCACCTAGGACACACCTCCTAAAGGTTCTGCAGCCTCCCCAAATAGCGCCACCACCTGGAAACCAAGTATTCAAACCTCGGCACTGGGGGCCACTTTATATTCAAACCATAGCAAAGTGACAGGATTTAGTGTTTGCCCTGTTGAGCGAGTGTTTGGTCTTGCTTTGGTCTGATTGCTCCTTGCTATTCTCTCATTCTACTCTCTTGGAATGGGAATGTTTACCCTATGCCACTGTATCTTAGAAGTATGTAACACACTTTCTTTTTGATTTTATAAAGGCTCACAGCTAGGAGCTTTCCTACCATCTCAGAAGAAACATTACACTTGAAATTTTGAGCAACATTAGAACTGTAAAGACTACAGGGCTCCTGGAGACAGAATAAATGTATGTTGCTCTGTGAGATGGGCATGAGCTTTTTGGGGGCCTGGGATGGAATGTTACAATTTAGGGAGATGTGTTTGGGTGGCAAGTTGTCAAGGAGTAATAATTTATGTTGGTTAATTTTGACTGTGACCTTGATTGGTTGAGAAGTACCTAGGAGATTAGTAAAGTGGACCTTTGAGTATGTCTGTGAGGGCGTTCTCACAAAATTACCTTAGCAGGAAAGACCTGTCTCGAATTTGGCCAGCACTATCCCATAGGCTGGGGGCCTGAAAGGAATAAAAGGGGAGAAGGGAGAAAGCCCACAGTGCAGGCATTGTCTCTCTCTCTGCTTCATGCCCACTATGAGGTGAGCTGTGCTGCTCCACTGAGGCCTCCCCATGACAGGCTGAAATCTCTGAGACTGTGAGATAAAATAAATCTTTCCTCCCTTAGGTTGTTTATGCCAGGTATTTTGTTAAAGCAATACAAAGTCTGAATAAAATAGGTATACATACAAAGGAATAAGAACTGGTATTTTGAGACATCAGCATGTCCATGTACACACATGTGCACACACACATACAGAGAGAGAGAGAGAGAGAGAGAGAGAGAGAGAGAGAGAGGGAGAGAGAATGGAACAACTATGAAGTATTAAAGAAGCAGAGAATCCTGTCATTTGCAACAATATGGATGAAACTAGAGAAACGTAAGCTAAGTGAAATAAGCTAGCACAGAGGACCAAATACTTGTATAACCTCACTTATATGTGGAGTCTAAAAAATTTGAACCTATAGAAGATTAATGATAGTTACAAGATGGTAGGTGGAGTGGAGAGATGGTACATGGGGAAAGGGGAAGTGTGGGTAATAAGGTTCAACAGGAGGAATACACAGCAGGGTAACTATAGTTATTGATGCATATTCCAAAATAGGTAAGAGGGAGAATTTTAAATATTCTTATTGGAAAAAATGATAAATATTTGCAGTGATAGATACAGTACTTAACCGAATTTGATCATTCCACAATGTATACATGTATCAGAAAAATCACACTGTGGGGCTGGGAATGAAGCTCAGTGGTAGAGTTTGTGTTTAGCGTACATGAGGTCATGGGTTCAATTGACAGCACACAAACAAAACAACAAAAAGCCACACAGTAGAGTTATTATTTCTCAAATTAAAATAATAAAAAACAAGTACTTTAGCACTTTATATGTACAGGTAAACTATCAACTGAAGATCTAAAATAATTATTTCACATAAACCCTGTGGATAAAATATTATGTCTCTGTGAATCAATTAGGAGCTACAGAAAAGGTGTCTTTTAACATGGCCATATATGTCTCTCAGCTATTTGCTATCATAGAGGATCCTTAGACCCATGGTAGTTTCCATGGAGTAAGCTTTTACCGAGTAGTAGGATTTGAAATTGGCTATAACATGCTACGGGCTGGGATTTGGCTCAGTTGGTAGAGCACTGAGTTGCAGTCTCTGCGATCCCGAGTTCAACTCCCAGCACTGCAAAAATGGGAGAAGGACCTGGTAATCCACTCCCAAGGTAATCCGGAAACAGCCATTGAAAACCCTATGAGGGTCGCAATGAGTCGGATACCAACTCGATGGCACCTAATAACAACAACAACATAACATGCTACAAGAATAAAATGCAAGCCAACTTTTTGAAAAGAGTTTCCCTGCAACTCCAGGAACAGGTACTTTTTATAAGTTCTCTCGGATCTCACAGATCCTTAGCTTAAAAGCTTCTGTGAAGACAGCAAACACATCATATTCTCAATGTTCACATGAAAATCTCTTACTATAAGAAACTATGTTGGGTAAAAAAAAAAAGTAACTGCAAATAGTATGCATACATTAGAATGCTTAGATTAAAATAATAATTACTACATTAAGAAATTTAATAAGCCTAAATGAAAAAAATAGAATTTAACTGAATTTGGCACACTAATTCTTGAGATAATAATCATACCATGAAAGTCTCAGGTCTCCCCCCAAAAGGTAAGTCTTTTTATCTTATTTATAAAAGTTATATTGTTATTGTTAAAACAATGAGATGCAGAAACATGTAAAGTAGAAAATGCCAGTATAAAACAGTCTTTCATAAAATAGCTGGTCTTAAGATTTCGTCAGGTTTTCTCAGAAAATTTCCGAACTGGGTTTGTAAGTCGGCTTGTGTGTTGTGGTAACAAAATACCTCACAGAAACAAATCTATGGAAAGAATGACTTATTGGGGCTCACAGCTTAGAAAATTTCAGTCCACTGAGGCAGGGCAGGCATGGCGAAGGGGCAGCCAGCAAGGCTTGTGGCAGGGAACCTCACATCTTGGCACTCAGGAAGCCCAGAGGGATCTAGCAGAGCTGGGGGCCTGAGTAAAACCTCAAAGGCCGTCCCCCATGACCTGCTTCTGCACAGACAGGAGCCACCTATGAAAGTTCCATAACCTTGCAGGGCAGCGCCACCAATGGGGGACCCAACTGGGGGACAACCCTGGGATCGATGTTTTGTGCCTCTCTTCTTTCATTTAACAGTGTAAGACAGTAGCTCCCCCTTATCTTCAGTTTCTCTGAGAGTTCAGTTATGCACAGTCAACTCCAGACCAAAACCGGTAAATGAAAAATTCCAGAAATAAACAATTTATAAGTCTTCAATAACTTTTTATATTATGGTATGTTATTACAATTGTCCTGTCTTATTATTGTTATATATCTCTGACTGTGCCTAATGTATAAATCAAACTTTACCATAGACATATATGTATATGTGCATATCAAAAAACACAATACATATACAGTTCAGCATTGGCAATGATTTTACGCACCTGCAGATCATCTGGGAATGTATCCCATATGAATGAGGCCAGGGGGACTGCTGTATAGACATGTTACAACAGAACCTCACACAGAGATATTGCATTCCATGTCAAAACTCAGTTTTTTACATGGTGAACAAGTGTTATTTCACTTTGACATGATATCACATGTGGAATCAGTTTGCTGGGGAGCCCTGCTCACATCCTCTTTGACAACTCAAATGTCACTTTCTATTCTAACTTTGGACCTCCCTTGGCTAATTCTGCCCCATACTCTGGTCTCAGAACAATTTATTTATGTCTTCCATTAAAATCTGCATATCTTCTTGAAATTAATTTGTTTAGCTAAATGAAATGGTTTATGATTTCTCAAATATTTCTGGCCTACATACAGTGTTCCTCTGTCAGGAGGAACCCCTCAATCTGTCTTATTTGTGGACCTTGACCCAGCTGACCTCTTTAGAGACGAACTTGTGAGGACAATGTTCTCTCAGTGTATCAGAATCATCCTCCTTTCTTTCCAGAGCACCCTGTATTATAAATATTAACTAACACACTCATCTGCATTCCCCATAAAACTGAGTTTCTTGAGACCAGAGATGGAGTGTTAAACATTGTGGCTTTTCCATAACAACACCTGGCTCAAAGGAGGCTCTCAATAGATGTTAAGCATATGGATGGACTGATGGATGGATGGATGGATGGAGTGATGAACAAACCAGTTAACGAAGCAAGCAACTAAACCCTAAGCCCCAGTGCCTAGTTGTTCCTCACGGACACAGGACCTCACTTCAATGCTGACTTGACATTTGTATTTACCATTCCACCTGGACACTGCACAGGACCACCAGAGGTTAAGGTTTACCCTCAGGAAAATTATGGAGGACGATTTCCAAAGTTTAGAAACAGAAACAAAACAAAAAGTCACAAAACCAGAGTTTCCTTGGAGTTACCCACATTACAAGCTCAGATACCTAACTCAAGAGAACGAACACACTTGAGAGTTGGATGCTGACCAATTCATGTTATGGTCAAGGTAGTGCCATTCAAAGTGTGGAAAACAGACTCAGAGAAAAGAAACTACTCAATTATGGAAATCATTTTAGTAGCTGAAGTTTCACAAACATCAGTTCTTTCTCGAGCCCTGGAAGCTGAAAGTGCACAGCCAGCATCGACTCCGCAAATGAATTCCGCTCACAGCTATTCCAGAAGGGGCAGTCCACCAGCTCCCTCCAGCTCAGTTAGTTTACTGAGAAAGCAGGAGGCTTTCTCCTAGAACTGATGGCAGGACTGCATTAGCTTTCATACAAAGTTGGCTTGAAATGTGCATGCTCCATTACCCTACACAGGAATACCTTTTTTCAGTATTGTAAAAGCAGTAGACGCCTAAGTAAGCCACCTCAGATAGTAAGTACTTGAAATGGACTAGACTCTGTTAGGCACAGGAATCACAATTTGTCTTCCCCACCTCATCATAGCTGACACTGACAAACAATATTGGAGATTTTATTTCACTTGATTCATGTATTTTATTTCATATATTAACTCGTATACAATAAAGTACTAATTTCAGGTTAATCACCATCTGCTGGACTATGAACTATTTAATGAGAGGAGCTACATCCATTCATCTTTCTATTACACATTAAGCATAAGCAATACATGGGTAAAGTTTTCCATGGGCCATGTTTAGTTTAGTAATGAATCTATAAAATGCTTATCACTAGTTTTCTGCTCACCAATACTACTACTATTACTACTACTACTACTACTACTACTACTACTAGTACTACTACTACTAATAATAATAATAACAATAAATGCCCAATTCTGAAGGTAAGGCTGAATAATCTCTTAACAAGCTGAACATCTATAGGTATCCACCACAAACTCTTAAACCTAGTAAAGTGTAAAAACCAACCAAAGCCCTGAAAAGAGATCGGAAATAGGCAGATTCTGAAAGAGAGCCAAGACTTAACAGAAGGAAATAGACTGGGGTGAATTTACTAATTACAGAGGTTTTAGCCTGAGTAGAAGGGTTTGACATAACCATAGTGCTAAAAAGTGTGAGGGAGGAATCCTAGGAAAGACAGAGTCAGTGTTAAGGATTCTCAAATTTTGTAGATAAAATCTCCTCCAAATCTCTGGCTGACCCTTGACTGGCTGAACATTAAATGCAAAAGCCAAGCTAAAGACAGAAGTGGACTCATCACTAATAAAGTGTGCGGTCTGAGTTCACGCAAGTTACCCAGCTGTTGAGGTAAAGACACCAGCTTGCTTCAGAGAAACACAACAGAATACAGAGTCCCCACAGTACACATCCACAAGGTCTGATATAAAATCCAAAATACTCAACATGCGAAGGATTGGAATAAGATCCTTCATCAAGATAAAAGGGTATCACAGCCCAATAAGTCTAATAAGATCAAGATTTCAGAACTGAAATATGAGAATTTCAAGGATCTATTTTAACTGTACTCAATGACATGAGGGAAAGTAACACTTGCAATGAATGAGAAAACAAAAACTAAAAACAAGAAAATATTTTTATACATGTTGTTAGGTGCTGTCAAGTCGGTGTCCCACTCATAGCAACCCTATGTACAATAGGAGAAACAGTATTGTTAGTGCTTCTCTGCTATTCATAGGGTTTGCATTGTCTGATTGTGTTTTTATTTGGGAGTAGGTTTCCAGGCCTTTCTCCCAAGCCTACAGCACCTGGTGTTCCCAGGCGGTCTCCCATCCAAGTATTAACCAGGCCTGACCCTGGCTGCAGGCTATTTTTTACACATACACACATGCAAATCAAATGTAAACTCTGAAAGAGACAATTACAATACTTGACATAAAAAATTTTATCCGGAGCAATTAGTAGCAAAATGAAGATAACATAGGGAAAAAAAATCAATAAGTTTAAGGTACAGCAGTAAAAAGTAGAAACTATCCAATCTATAGAAAAGGAAGTTTAAAAAAACAAGGATGAGAAATATTTAAAGAAACAATAGCTGGAATACTATGAAATGGACAAAACCCTTTATTTTTAGTTACTTATTTTTGGAGGTAATAGGGGGCTAAACCTAGGGCTTCATGCATACTTTGCAAGTACTCTACCACTGAGCTGCACCCCTATTCTCTTTTATATTTTTTATCTTGACACAGGGTCTCACTAAGCTACACAGGCTGCCTCTGGCCTTGAACTTACCTCAACTTCCTGAGTCACTGGAATTACAAGCATGCACCACTGTGAGTGGATGGACAAATCCCTTTAAAAACACAACAAACATTTCACAAAAAACTGAAAATTCAATTAGTGCCCTGTCAATCAAAGGTGATGAATTCATCATGAAACCTCAGGCCTAGATGGCTTCACTAGTGAATTTTACAAAATAATAACACAATTTGACATTGTTGAGAAAAAGTAAAAACACTTTCTCACTCACTTTATGAAAACCTAACAGTAATACCAAAGTTTTACAAAAAATATTATAAAAAAATGTATAGGCCATTATCCCTCATGAACATGGATGTGACTGAATCCAGCAATATGCAAACAGACTATGTCATTACCAAGTAATGTTTAAGTGAGGCATACAATGGTTTAATTTAGCAAAATCAATCTCTGCAATACATTATACAAAAGGTATAAGGAAGGAGCATCCTGCATTCATTTTAATAGATGGAGAAAAAACAACCAGCAAAGTTCACCATCCATTTGGGATCAAAATTCTCAGTGAAGGAGAAACAGAAGGGAAATTCTTCTACCTAATGCATGAAAAGCCTACAAAACACTCAGGTGATGGTTGTTACTAGGTGCCATCGAGTTGAGTCTGACTCATGTTGACCCTCATAGGGTTTCAATGGCTGATTATTTCGGGATTGAGTTTACAGCTGACATAATTTTCAATGGTGAAACACTGCTTCCTTTCATCTTGATTGGGAATGAGAGAGGGTTTTCTACCTGTCACTTGTATTCAAGTGTTATGTTAGAGATTCCCGCCAACACAACAGTGCAGGGAAATTAACAAAAGGCCTAAAAATTGGAAAGAAGTAATAAAACTACTTAAGCAGATATAACCATCTATAGAAATTATAAGGAATCTACAAATAAATTTACTAAAACTAATAACTTAGCAAAGCAATAGATAATAAGAATAACATACAAAATTTTATATTAGAAGTGTAAATGTAACAAAAATTTTAAAATATTCAGTGTGTAATAGTGTTAAAAACATCAAATATGCAGGGGTAAGTTTAACAAAAGAGATACAAGACCCATACCCTGAGAAGTACACAGTGCTGCTTACAGAAGTTGAGGAATATCTAAATAAATGGAGATAGGCCATACTCAAGAAATGGAAGATTCCATTATAGTAAAAATGTCAAACACCCCTAGATTGTTGAACAGATTTGATGCAATTGCATCCCAGTAAAACACTTTCTAAAAATAAACAAATAAATTCTTAAATTTATATTGAATTTATATTGAATTTCAAAAGACTTAGGGTATCTAAGCAATTCTGGAAAAGGAGGTCAAAATTGGAAGGACACAACATTTTCTAACTCCATATCCCACTACATAAAGCTAGACCAAACAAGACACATGATAGCATGGTCCAGGTATAAGGATACGTAAACAGATCAGTGGAACAGAATGAAAAGCTCAGAAACACACCCTCACTTTCACAGTCACCTGATTTCCACCAGAGGTGTCAAAACAATCTGTGTAGAGAAAGCAACTTTCACAAATAGTGGTAGAAAAAGTGGATCCTCATCTGGGTAAAAATATGAAAATGACCTTTGACTTAGTCCATTTTCTATTGCCATAACAAAGTACCTGAGAATGTGTAATTCATAACAAATGTAAGTTTATTTGGTTAACAGTACTGGAGGCAGGGAATTCCAAGCACAGGATACCAGCATCTACTTAGAATTTGGAGAGGACCTTCTCACTACACCACAACCTGGAGGAGGACACCACACAGAGAGGCAGAGCAAGCTCACTAGCTTGGGGTTTTTCTTCCTCTTCTTGTAAAGTTACTAATGCCATCTAGGAGAGTCCACCCTCATGAATTCAGACCCCACCTCCAAACACCACTAATATATGAATTTGGGGATTAAGTTCCCAATAATGAATTTTTTTTTTGGTGGGGGAGAAGGACCCGGCAGCCCACTCCCCAAAATCAATCTGCCATTGAAAACCCTACGAATAGCAGAGAAGCACTGACAGTAGCGTTTCACCTGTTGCATGTCGGGTCGCTATGAGACGGATATCGACTCGACGGCACCTAACAACAACAACAACAATGAATTTTTGGAGGACACATTCACACCACAGCAAAACTCTGTCACACTATCAACAAAAACTCATTTGAGATGCGTCCAACGCTGAATGTAAGAGCTAAAACGATAACACTCTTAGGGAAAACACAAGAGAATGTATTTATAACTTATCTAAGACTGCTAATATACTGGCACCTTGGCCCTCAAACCATTCCATGTTCAAACATTTCGGACCAATATTTTCCATAGCATTCTAGTCTGGTCCTCACCTACTTGCTTGGCACTCAATCCCCAGAGTAAAACTTGAATGAGACACCACACACCACACTTATCTGTGATGCTTTCAGGAGAAACAAAGGGAAAACATCACTTGGTGCATCAATTTCAAGCTGTAAAGACTGGTGCTGTGTTCACAATCTTGTTTTTGTTGTTGTTGTTGCTACTCTTTTGGTTTTTTACTTATGCTTCTCTCTCTCTCTCTCTCTCTCTCTCTCTCTGTGTGTGTGTGTGTGTGTGTGTGTGTGTGTGTGTTCACATATATAACCATTCTGTCATGGCATCCAAGAAATTTTCTAGTGCTAAAATTGAAGAAAAGAGGAAAATAGTAAGAACAGTAAGAACAACAATTGAATTAAACAAAGGAACTTATGGCTAAGAATGTGATGGTGTATCTGGGTCTGAATGAACCACTCAGTATGGTGCCAGAACCAAGAAATACATTTACATTATTTCTTGTGGGGACAAAAGTGCTCAGCACGCCAACTGACCAGCACTTGACCAGGGTTCCAGGATGGATTGTGGTCAAATGCCAAGGGACCACTGTACTTCCTTGAAGATGGTTAAGATGTCTTAGTTTACAGAAGGCTACAACCTTAAAAAAAAGAAATCCTGTTAAAGTAGATCTCACCAAAATTAAAAACTTCAGCTCACTACAACACTGCACTAAGAAAATAACAAGCAGGCCAAAGACTGAGCCAAATCTTTGCTAAAGACAAATTTAACAAAAGACTGATATCTAGGATATATAAAAAGCCCCTGCCACTCAATGATAAAAGGCATACAGCTTATTCAGAAACAGGTGAATAACCTGAACTTCACAACAGAAGATATAAGAATGGCCAATAAGTATACGAAAAAAATTGCACAAAACTGTTAATCATCAGGCAAATGTAAATTAACGCCAAGAGGAAATATGAATACACCATCCAAATGACTAAAAGAAAAAAACCCTGGCACTACCAAATATTGGTGAAGACACAGGGCATAGGGCAATCACAACTGGAATGCTTTATTTGTGGACATGTTACAAGGTATAATTACTTTGGGGGGAGGAAGTATGGGAAATTCTTATAAAACCAGTTACACAGCAATTTCAATAGTAATAGGTATTTACCTAAAAGAAATGAATATAAACAGTCACAAAATGACTTGGACAGAAATGGTCAATGCAATTTAATTTATAATAATGCAAAACTGAAAACTGTACAGGCAACTGCATAAACTGTGGTACATTTCAGGTCACGGACTACTATTCAGCAATAAAAAGAAATGAACTACTCATATATACAACCATATGCATGAATCACATAAATGGATACTCGAAGGGAAAACAAGCTAGGATTTAAATAAAATTGGAATCGATACTTTTGAATAGGTCTACGCCAAGCATTGTCCTAAGCATCTAACATGGATAATCTTATTTAATTCTTAACTATCCAACTTCAAATGAGGAAAATGAAATGAAAAGATAGGTTGTTCACATTGCTGGTACGACTCGTATGTATATGTATGCCTAGATAACTCACAATAAAATCAAAGAAAAGACAGAATCACTAAGTTCACTAAATAAGTTTGGATTAGCTTTCAAAGCATGTGTGTTTGGCTGTGCAGATAGTGCTATGAGAAAGCATCTTTGGAAATTACAGACAGAAGGGAGACATGGGCTCCCTGCGGTCCAGGTGAGCACGTTGGCGGGGCAGACCTCGCTGGCTTACCTTGGGAAACTGCTTCACAGGAATTAATACCTTCTGTCCGAGCTTCATGTTCTTATTTATCACCACATCAATGTATTTCTCTTCATCCTTGCCTTCTCCTTTCTGAAACTTTTCTATTTCTGTGGAGGGAAAAAGATAACCATGAAGGGGATGACCCAGAACCGCAGAGGTCGGAAGTGTTCGTTAGCTCTGCTGTAGCATGAAATGGAATATATAAATGGGGACTATTAAGTTGTTATTAATTTTTCAAGTAACAACACATTTCCTAGGCTATCAACAGGTCGTCGTAAATGGAAAGCTGCGTATAACACGGCTCCCAAAGTCAAGTTGCCACTGCCCATGCTAATGGAAGGGAATCGTGGGCTAGGTAACAATCACAAAGATAAAAATAAAATCCCCTGGGGCCTCCTGGAATCCTATGGAAAGGCTGATCAAATAACAAAAGGCAGAAAGTATTTTCAGCTCCGCATTTTAAAGCACTGACTCTCTATTTGTCAACCATGTCTGCCCTTCCAAAGCATGTGCAATCAAGAACTGACTTCTAAGGTGGCATTAAAAGCCGCAGACCATCTTCCAGCACCCTACCTCCCCAACCAAAACTTACCTCCTCACACATAGCACATTAACAAATGCAAGCTAATGACACTAGCTAATGCTGTTCCTAACGCTGTCTGCTCAACCTGCAATGTGATGATGATTTCGTCTTCATCTTCTTTCAAGACTCATCCTCATTAAATCTCACCTTTTCTATGCAATTGACCCTTTTCTCAATGGAGCAGAAAGAATCATCATTCCCACCTCGATCCTCCCAAAACACGTTATGCACAACTCTACTACTATTATTAAATGGGGGAAAAAGTATACCTTTCCTATTGGAAGACAAGTTTCTCTCAGATAAAATCTACTTCAGCAACAAACATCTACCACCAAGCACCTAATAGGTGCAAGTTCCAGAACCTAGAAATATTAGCATATGTTTCCATTCACTTTATGTACAGCCTATAGTATTTGGTTGTATGAGATGCACACCTCCAGGTTCTTGACGGACTGCTGAATGAGCAAGGGAGTGTATGGGCTGTCACCCCAAGAAATGAACGTCTATAGGGCACTAGGATCAAAGATGGCTAACAGCAGCATGGAGAATGGGCCAAAGAGGGCATCAGTTGTATTAAGGAATACTTGCATTTGTCTGCTTTTCTTGTTGAGCTAGGAACATTGACAAATTCAGTATGTGTCATCCCTGGGTTAGGCTCTTCACACGCACTACATAGTTCAATCCCCAGAATAGAGAAGGCACAGAGAGTGGACATGACCAATGGCTAAGACAGGATTTACAGCCCAAATCTGTCTAACTATCAAAATGGTGTGCCATTTCACACCATTTAAATATTTAAATATGATTTAAATATCATATTGGAAAGAAAATAAGGTTTTCATGGCATCTTAGGATAAATGGAGGATGTATTTAAAGCTTGAAACTTCAGATTTGGGGCTTCAGTCACCATTAAAGGAGCCAGTAAGCTTCATAATACCAACAGAGATCTTTTGATCCATCACCCTCAGACTTCTTACCAAATGTTGTTGTTGTTGTTAGGTGCTGTCGAGTCGGTATCCGACTCATAGTGACCCTCATAGGGTTTTCAATGGCTGACTGTTTCAGGATTACCTTGGGAGTGGATTGCCAGGTCCTTCTCCCATTTTTGCAGTGCAGGGAATTGAACTTGGGGCCTCAGAGACTGCAGAGCAGCACTCTACCAACTGAGCTAAATCCCAGCCCTTCTTACCAAATGGTTACCTATTATACATAAAGACTTTCAATGAGCAATGAGGAATTGTTACAACAATTGTTAAAGGACACTAAATGGGATAAAAACCCTGCACGATTCTAGTAGTGGACCTTTTAGTAATTGTCTTCTGTGTGTTTATATAAAAGAACACTAGGTAGAATTCAAGTTTTTCACCTGTGATACTATGGAGTATCTAAGGATCTGGTTCGAAAACATCAAGATCTTGTGTGAATTATAGAAGCTAATGAAGACTCTCTGTTCTTGAAAAAACTTTAGCAATACTGATCAAGGTAACTTCTGAGCAAATTGTCAAACCTGGTGTGGGTAGATTTGGAACTCTTGAATCGGTAGCCAACCAGGCAGAAATATAAGTGGCCTGTGTCCCACATCTGTGGCTAGAGTGAAGCAGTGAAGTAGAGGCATCTTATGGGACTGAGTCCTTCATTTGTTGGAGGGCGGCTGACCTTAACACCAGAAGTGAATTGCTGGCCATCCAGCTGGCATTGGAGAGCCAGAAGGCGTCAAAAAACACTACATAAGAGGAATTAAAAGTGATGGCGAAGGAGAGGGAGAAGGAAAGGATCTGAAGATAAGGAATGACTGCTGAGAGATGGGAAAAGCAAACTAATCCTGCAGCTTCTGACCAAAGTTTCCAGGAAGCAAGAAGTACCAAGTCACCAAATAAATTAATAAGTCAATTTGGCTATTCTCTTGTACTAGACTATGCTTTTATTCCGGAAGATAGATTCTAAGTAAGAGCAACCAATATACAATGAAATGGAATAGGATCTTTAATTTTCATTGCCTTTTTTCTATAAAAATAATATATACACCATAAAAACTTAAAACAATGTAACAGCATATGAAATGAAAGGAAAAAGTTTCTCTTATTACCCATACCCTGGAAGTAATTATATACTTTATCAGGGATTTTTCCATGAATAAACACACAGAATTTGAAAACTGTAGAATAGTATAAATGTGTTAATTAGTTTTGTTTTTCTTAGTAAAGAACAGTAAGTTGGCCAGGTAAAGAGCACACATCTGTAATCTCAGTGACTCAGGAGGTGGAGGCAGAAGGATCATGAGTTCAAGACCAGAGGCAACCTGCACAACTTAGCAAGATCCGGACTTAGCAAGATCCAAAAAATGGGCTGGGGCTGTATCCCAGAGGTAGAACACTTGCAAAGTATATGCAAAGCCTTAGGTTCAACCCTCAAGAATTGGGGGAAAAAAACAGCAACAAGTCACATGTCATCTATTTCATAATCATTCATAACTTCAGTTTTAATTAGAAGAAAAAAGGCCAATCTTTTCTTATGTATTTGTGTAATAATTAGAAATATCTTTGACATACTTAAAGGATTTCAACAAAATTACGTACACTAAAATTTTCTTTTAAAAAAGAAGTTTTCGTGTGTGTGTGTCAAAAATAGATTTTAGCTTCCCACTTTCAAATAACAAAGAATTTTTATGCCTTTTGAAAACTCAGAGCAGATGCACCATTTAACATTTAATTCCATAAAATCAGAATTCGAATATTCCTCCTTGCACCAATGACATTTGAAGTAATACACAGTCATACAGGTAAGATTTTAAAATTTGAAAAACATGCATTCTACCTTAAAGTTTGAGTACACCTATGATTTTAAAGTGGGAGAAGGGCCTGGCAATCCACTCCCAAGGCAATCTCGAAGCACTCAGCCATTGAAAACCCTACGAGGGCCACTATGAGTCAGATACCAACTCGATGGCACCTAACAACAACAGCAATGATTTTAAAGAGGAAAGCGGACATACACAGTCTACAAATATGAGACTATTAAAATATGCTGTTGTTAACTTAATAAGCTTTGAATTATGATGGAATATAATATATCACTGCTTAAGATTTACCAAAAAGACAGGTGTAGTAATCCCAGTGACTAAAGAGGTGGAGGCAAGAGAATTGAGTTCGAGGTCAGAGGCAACCTATGTAAGACCTTGTGAGATCCTGACTCAAGATGGAAAATGGAAAATGGACTGGGGGTACAGCCTAGTGGCAGAGCACTTGCAAAGTATGTGCAATGTCATGAGTTCAACCATCAAGTACTAAAAAAAAATAAAAATAAAAATAAAAGATGTACCTACAAATGTTTGAGCCTGACATATTCAAAGGTCCTGAGGCACAACACAGTGGTGGAGAAAGTCCTGAGCACCACTGCTAGACTCAAACAGACCTGGTTAAAGTCATAGCTGCTCTACCTTTCTGAGGTCAAATTTTTAATTTTATTTTATTAGGTACTATTTAATCAACAACTTTGTATTTTCTACTTAATTGCGGATTATGAATAGTTTTGATGTTTTCATGAAATTCAAAAAGTCTAATGCAAAAAAATAGGCAATTGCACCAAATGACCTATAAAATCTTAAAAAATATCTATCTAGTATTTATGCTTGTCCTCAACTGGGAGTTATTTACTTGAAAACCACACTACCAAACTTCTCTTTCCCAGGGGGACAAAGTACCTGAAATTCCTCCAGACAGATATGGCCTTTTACAATCTAAAGAAAGGCCAACCAATAGAAAAAAATTCAGTTAGATTTTCTAGATCAAATGCACAGCAGATTTGACTTCCACTAACCCCAGCTTACAGCTGGTACCACGCAGCTTTATATACCAATACCATCTCCCCACTCAGAAATAATACGCAAATGTGGGATTAAGGTTTTAGGTAATATAAGGGACTAATATGCTATGTTTTCAAATCACATACACCAAATTTCTGTCATTTTAGTAATATGATTCCAGTAATAATGTCTACTTAGGTTTTTGTTTGTTCATTTGGTTTTTGCCATGGTTCTATACAGAGCTTCCTAAGGAATGGCCTTTGCTTTTTTAACCCATCAAATATATAAGAATTCACCAATTCTCTAAAACAAAAACAAAACAACAAAAATCAATCCTTACATTTGCATTAGTCAATGTTCCGTTATAAAAATTTTATTACTATAAATGTTTATGAAAACTGCTTATTTTCTCCCACAGAATCAAACACACCTAAATTGTCACTTTTCCTGTCCTAGCAACTCATTTGTAGAAATTTACCCTACAAATATACTTTGAAAGATGAAAAGGTATTATGTGCATTATCCACTACAATATTGTCTTTAAAAGCAAAACACCAGGAACCACCTAGCTATCTATTAACAGGAGACTGATGAAATAAGCTAGTGCATATACCCAGAACCAAGACAGCATGTAGCCACTTCATGAAAGGTAGCAACTCTTCATATTCTCATTTGGAAATGCGACCATCAAGTACATTGTTTAGCACATACACAGCATCAAACAGCGTAAGAAAATATATGTTCACATTTACTTATACACATAGCTGGGATTTAGCTCAGTTGGTAGAGCGCTGCGCTGCAGTCTCTGAGGTCCCGAGTTCAATTCCCAGCACCGTAAAAATGGGAGAAGGACCTGGCAACCCACTCCCAAGGCAAACCCAAAATAGCCATTGAAAACCCTGTGAGGGTCACTATGAGTCAGATACCGACTCGACGGAACCTAACAACAACAATATACATAGTGTAAAACAGTGTAAGAAAATACATGTTCACATTTACTTATACACATACAGAAAATATCTCCCTACTGATATATATAAGAAAATGTTAAGTGGTTACCTATTTGACATGGAGGGAAAGCACATAGGACACAGGAAAAGAGACTTTTTCTTCATCTCTTTTCACCTTTTTTTATATTTTTAATTTATATGAATATTTTATCCACTCAAAAATTATAAAATTAAAATTTAAAACTTTTATACAATTCTTTTCAAATATTGAAACTGCATAAAATAAAAATTTATACAGAGTTGGATATGCTTACATTTTACACATTGGCTAAAGATATGTAAAAAGTTTACTCTTTGATAAATCATGTATTTCTTCGTTATTCTTTCACTGAAATTGTGATGGAGAATTTACCTGGTACTTGGAATGCATATCTCATTAAAGTAGAGATATGTTTGAAAATTATACATAAAATGTTTTGTTTTGAGAATCCAATAATGTCTAAATGCACTGGGGTCGACAATCACTTGTGTTCTGAGACATTGAAAAAATTATGCTAGGTGTTGGAATAGAATATAGAGGGGTAGACTAGTCTGATATTATGTATAGTGTGCCAAAGCAAAGGAACAACTCTAGAATCTGTGAGATTACTTAAAAAGATGGGAAATATGTGCTAAATTCTTAAAGGACAAGGAAAGAAGATTGTCAGGAAGAGGAAGGATGAATTCTTCAGTGATGTTAAGCAACACTGTAACACTCCATCGCATTTGCTCATCTGTACACTTAATAGCTGAGCTAAGCTCACATAACCTAACCTTCCCTCTTTTGTGATAGATCAAAATGGAATAAATCAGACAAGAAATGTGACATTTCGCAGTCACAGAAGCAGTAAGAGAACAAGCTTAGACAGGAACTCAATGTCTTGATCCCAAGTCCTAGGCTCCTGCAGAATAATGAGGCAGATTTGGTGAGGTGGGGAGGTAGTTCAGTTTGGTGAAGACGGGGGAGGAATGAGACTAAAAGCGTGAAAAGGCAGGCAAGGTTCTTAATGTCAAGATAGGATATGGTTCAGTAAAAGGCAAGGAGTTGCACTAGGAGTTGGTAGCTCAGAGTCACCATGACAGGTGTGCTCAAGGAAAGGTAATCTGGAGGATGAGTAGAAAATGGAATGCAGGATGTACAAAAAGATAAAGTGGATTCAAACACAGCTGGAAAGATCAAGCAATCTGCCCAAGGGGGCAGCAAATGAGGGGTGAACATGAGGGCTTATTTAGGATGAGAAAGCCATCAGTGAACACATTGTTCATGTTTAGAGAAAATCCCTGTTAGACGCAAGGACACACCTAGCTTCCTCCCTTCTTTTCTTCTCTGTCCTCTAATACCAGCCGTCTTTGTCCAGAGGTTCTGAGGCCCCACGCTCACCATGTGCGAGGCTTTTGACCTTGTTCTGTAAGTTCAGAACAGGTCCATGGAGTGCGTCCCAAGCAATATCCTTGGTATCTCTTCCGAATGCCTCCTCCTCCAAAAGATGTCTCGAAATTCCTAGACACAATTCTTTCATGACACCACAGGTCTACCTAACTGCTCAACATATGCATTCCCCAGCAGAATGCTCCTTTCTCCTCTCTCTTCACTGCTGTCATGGCACCTGGCATGTGGGGAGGTTCCACAGAAGCTCCCTGAAGGGGCGGAGGATGGTACCGCCCCCACGTCACAAACATCACACGGACCTTTATTGTAGCATCTCACCTACTTCCCCTCATTCAATCTCCAACAATATCCCAGAAGGTGGAGCACCGGTCACAGTTTTTACACACGAGAAAACGTTCTTAATGTATTTGCAAAAGCCGCACAACTAATTAGCAACAGGATCAAGACTCTTCTTCCAGGGTACTTCCCCAACATATTTCAGGAACAGTTCATTAGAACTCTTTTGTCTACCTAACAACCCAACTAGCCTTGTGTAGAACACACACACACACACACACACACACGCGCGCGCGCGCGCGCGCGCACACACCCTTTTTTTTAACAAGCTAGGTCCACTCAGTGCATCCTGTGCTAACCCGATATGAAATTGATCCTTCTGTATCAGAACCATCAGCTTGAAACTCTAGTACCCTGCACCCTGGCCTGCTCCTGCAGCCTCTGCTCCTAGAGGGATGGGCCCTGAACCCAGGAGTCTGGGAGGAAACCTGCATTCCAGCTGGGTAATCTGAGCAGGGTTCATGAAGCCCTGCACATGACGGTATGCATAACTTAAAACAGCAGCAAGGAAGGATGCAGTCGTACTTGAGGGTGAAGACTAAGAGGAGGGTGGTACTCAAGGCATGGGGGATGCAGGAGAGGGGGCAGGGAGGCCCAGGGAGGGGAGCAGAGGGGAGAGAAGGAAAGGAGGCTGCAAGGAGAAGGCACCTGACAGGGGCCACAAACTGCCAGCCATGAGCCACTTTGTGGTGACCCAGCAGGGAAAAGGCCAAAAAAAAAATAAACTGTGAGATATTTCCTCTGTAACCTGTTGCCAGTCTTCTGCTGGGAGCCATGAGCATGAGGTCACCAAGCGCAGGAGCAGCTGGAGGACGAGGGGACTGCCACTACCGTCCCACAGGCCACATCAGCCTCCCAGGTACTGAGAGGGCAGGGAAGGGAGAAGAGGACAGCTGGCAAGGCACATGGATGGCAGCCCTGCATCTCTGGCAAAAGGAAGGAATCTTTACAAAGAGTTTCTGGTGTCTCCTCCACAGACAAAAAGTTCCATTAGAACTCACTACACACAGAACTACACAGCGGAAAGCTGAAAAAGGACAAAAGTTATTACAGAAATCACTTATTGTACTAGTACGGATTAATCATTATTACCACCTTCGTGACGATGATTCATCAAGCTCGGGACTGTGTGTTCAGTTTAAATCATCTCCTTATACTAAAATAAAGTTTTGATCTATCGCCTCTGTTTTACAAAATAAGGATTCTTATGTTTAAGAGGCTTGCCAAAAGTTAGACAGGTAACACACAGCAGACACAGGACCAAACCCAGATTTATCTGACTTCAGTGCCGATATCTTTTCTGTTCTCTCTCTTGCTCGCTTTTTTTTGTTTTTGTTTTTTTTAACTGTAAAAAACCCATGAGGAAATCACCATCTTCACCATTTTTAAGTGACTAGTTCAGTAGTGTCCAGCATATTCACATTGTTGTGAGAAACATGAAGCTCTTCATCTTGCAAAACTGAAAACTCTATCCTTACTGAACAACTATCCTCTTTCCCTTTTCCCTCCTGCTGCTGGGAAACTCCATGCTACTTTGTTTCCATAAGTTTGACTGCTTTAGCTACCTCATATAATGGAACCCCAGTAGTTATCTTTGTGAGATTTGTATATTTCACTTCCTACAATGTCTTCAAGGTTCAACCTTGTAGCGTGTGACAGTGCTTCCCTTCTTTTTAAGACTAACATTCCACTTCATATAGATACCACATTTTGTTTTACATTCACCGGTCTATGAGCATCTGGATTATTTCCACCACTTAGCTACTGTGCATAACCAAAGATTATATTTTGTAATCTATCTTTTTTTCTTCTTTCCTGAGGTGAGATGTGAAAATATTCTGAGAGCTATAAATCCCAAGTATAAGTGTTGGACTCTCTCAATGCAGACACACCGGCTTAACCCTCTACTTTATTCTCCCCAAAATAAAGCTTTTCATTGAAAAGCACCACTTCAATGACAAGAGCACAGTTTGAAATGACAGAACAGCAGTGCTGGTGATCCTCAGGGAGGTCTAAAAAGGGAGTTACAAAGGAGAGGCTGAAGGAATGCCATGTGACACGAAGATTTATCAAGGCCGAAATCCAAATGAGAAAGCAAAGATTCCTCTACTATCACAGTAAATTATAGAGTTAGGCGAACACAGACGATCAAATAGGAGCAGTCTTTGTATAAAGTAGCTGGCATCGAAAGCAAAATGAAGCAAAAAATATAAAGAAATAAATTTTAAAAAGCAGGGAGAGGGGACATTAATACAGGCAAGTCATGTATACACACTGAAGCCGAAGACGTTGACTCAAAAAGTACTCCAGGTCCTGCACAGCTCCCCATAACACAACAGGACAATTTCCATAGCCACCCTGGAGTCCAGTCTAGTCTGATCTCAGAAGCAGAACAGGGTCCTTGGAGATCGCCTGGGAATACCGGGTGCTGTAGGCTTGGGAGAAGGACCCAGCAGCCCCATCCTGAAACCACCAGCTGTTGAAAACCCTGTGAATAGCCCAGCATGGCACAGTGTTGGGAGTGTTTTTGTTCTGTTATACACAGGGTTGCTATGAGTAAGACCTGACTCGACAGCACCTAACAACAACAACAACAACAACAACAAAGTAAGGCGAAAACTGATAATTTGGCACCTAAAAAGGTAAGAACAATGGTAAAGTGTCTACTTTCTGTCATCCCAGGCTCCCTCAGTGTACTGCTGACTGCTGAATACTCAACTGAAGATTAATAACAAGAACTCTCCAAGAAGAAATGAAAGCATAAAACCTCAAAAGAAAAAGAGACATGGAAATAATTCAGCCAGACTCTTGAATGACTTTGAATCCCCATTCTGGTACATCTTAGTTACATGAATGTCAAAAGAGTAACTTAATCTAAGTCACAAATTCCTCATTCCCCTCATCAATAATAATAATAATAATAATAATAATAATAATAATAATAATAATAATACCACCTATCCCACAGGAGTAATAAGAGGATTAAACAGTTTAATATTTGCAAAGTATGTAACACAATAACCCGATACAGGTAACTTCAATTTAAGTACCTACTAAATGATCCAAGTGCCCATATTAGATAATAAATTCTTAAAGGGTGACATCTTTTCTAACTTAATTTGGTATCACTTGAGCGACACAGAAAACACAATTTGTATCCAACTCTAAATTAAAAAGTTAATTGGAGAGTTGATGATTCTCTGTACAATGCTCTGTTTCACTATATAAAACTTGAATCAGGGTGGAGTGTACTTTATTCTCATAATTGATGTTGCCTCCACCCTCAGAAAGAATGTGGTCTATGGAAGGTAGGGACCTCGATTCATTTCTCTTTGTTATACACCAGCACCTGGCACTGACATAGGAAGGGCTTCATAGATGGTTTCTAAATGGCTGAATAAATGAAAGGCTGAATTAACATTTGAAATTATTTAGAATGAGTTCAGTAAGTTTATTAAGAGCTAGTAATCACTGCCGAAATGTGTTCTAAATATGACTTATTAGTTTTTAAAAGACATTGAATAAATATTCATAAAACATTCAAAAAAGCATAACTAACTAATGGAATGGGCTGGGATTTAGCTCAGTGGGTAGAGCGCTGCGCTGCAGTCTCTGAGGCCCCGAGTTCAATTCCCAGCACCGCAAAAATGGGAGAAGGGCCTGGCAATCCACTCCCAAAGCAATCCCGAAGTACTCAGCCATTGAAAACCCTATGAGGGTCGCTATGAGTCGGATACCGACTCTACGGCACCTAACAACAACAACAACTAATGGAAATCAGCCTGCACAATAAAGTATTAGTGTGGATTTTAACAGTCACTAGAGACAGCCCCTCCCACTGCCTTTTCTCAAGCACCTTAACTCTTTTACCAACTTTAATTAAAAGACAAGTCTTAGCCTGGCTCTGTGATAAAATGAGGTGCTCATATAAAAATAATAATATCTCTATGCTCAACATTGAGAGCCTGCAGCTGTAGCCCTGTGGTATCCAATCCCGTCAGATCTCGGAAGCTAAGCAGGGTCCGGCCTGGTTAGTACTTGGATGGGAGACTGCCTGGGAACACCAGGTGCTGTAGGCTTGGGAGACAGACCCAGCAACCCCCTCCCAAAAATCAATCTGCCATTGAAAACCCTCTGAACAGCAGAGAAGCACTGACAATAGTGTTTTGCCTGTCGTACACAGGGTCGCTATGAGTAGGATACCGACTAGACGGCACCTAACAGCAACAACAACATTGAGAAAGCCAGCAGTCCAGTTGGAGGATTAAAACTGATCTTGAGGCCGGGCATGGTGGTGCACTCCTGTAATCCCAGCGGCTCAGGAGGCGGAGGCGGGAGGATCTCAAGTTCGAGACCAGAGGCAGTCTGTGTAACTTAGTGAGACCCTGTCTCAAAAAGTAAAAAAAAATGGGCTGAGGTGCAGCTCAGTGGTCCAGCACTTGCAGAGCATGCAGGCGCGAGGCCCTGGGTTCAACCCCCAGTACCGCAAAAAAAGAAAAAAAAAAAACTGATATTGAAAGGTACATAAATAATGTTCACAACCATTATAAATTCTATTTGACAGATATCTAAAATGTTACTGTGGCTGTTTGCCTGAAAAGAAATTTTTAACCTCCACCATCATAAATGTTTTCACTAAGAAATTATTTCATTTAAATAATCCAAACCTGTCTGAGCACTTACTACATTCAAGCCAGAACGAAATACACTAACACCTGCCCAAAATAGATTGGCTCACATAGCTCATAATCTTGCACATAATGTTCCATATGCACAAATAAATGGCACAGCAGAGGAAAGATACACGTCACTGCCTAATAACAATGAATAAGCGCATCACAAATTCATATAACTAAACCATCAAGGAAGAAAGAAACAGTCAATACTCTTTAAGAATAAAGAATGCTTGGAAGTAAGCTACTTTTACAAACACAGGAGAAATATTTCTCTATAAAATGTCATTAACTATACATACAAGGCACAAGATTAAGGTTTATACAAAAAGAAATGACAGTCAAATTCCTCCAGAAAAGAGGGTCAGGAGGAAGGGAAGAGGAAATTAATTCATTGCACCCATCATGAAACGTTAACTAAAGGTAATCATAATCCTGGTAGCTGGAACTTATTCCATGATTATTTTCTAGGTTGTTGAGCCATGTAACAATGCCACAAGGCTGACATAATCTCCACTGCATAGAAAGGAAGCGCCTACCTAAAGACACCCCACACACTGGGGTTCATATTGCAACCCTCGTTCATCTGGTTCCTAAATGCAGGCTTCTCTCACTTTCTTGGTATTACTGTAAAAGACAGATCTTAATTTTCCCTGAGAAAAAAATTCTTTGGAGTATTATTACATCTGGGGGAAAACTCACCAAAGTATGGCAAGTACCAAAAGACACGTTAACACACAACACAAATATAAGTTATCATTTATTTAATTGTTGTTGTTGGGTGCCATCGAGTTGAGTCCAACTCATAACAACCTCTATATATACTTATTCATAGGGTTTTCAGTAGCTGATTATTGCAAGGTTGCTTCAGGAGTGGGCTACCATATCCTTCTCCCATTTTTGAGGTGTTGGGGATCAAACCCAGGGCCTAATAGAGCACAGCGTGGCATTCTACCAACTGAGCTAAACCCCATACAACACTGAATTTGTATTGGTTTATCTATTCTGGTAAAAGAAAATAGGAGCCCAACTCAGAATGCATGGTCACAGCTCAGAAAAGGAAACTTAAGCTTAGGCAATCAGAAACAACAACTAAGGTCTCCGAAACTAAGAACTTTCCCTTTCAATCCATCAAGTATTTTGTTTTGCTTCCACAAACAAAGTTCTGCCCTTCAATTCATTTATATAATGTCCTCAAGGTCTGCACCCTTTGAATAGTCTGAAGAATATTCCATTTAATGTATACTCCACATTCTCCTTACACATTCACTGTTGTTGGCCATCTGATTCCAAAATTGGGTTATTATGAATATTGCTGCAATAACCACTGGAGTGTAGCTCTCTCTTCAGCGTACTGATTTCATTTCTGTTGGCTAAATACCTTGTGGTAGGATTGCTGAACCATGTGGTAATTCTGTTTTTTTATTTTTTGAAGCATGTCTATATTGTTTCCTATAATGACTGTCCTAATTTACAGTAGATTCCCAGTGTTTAAATGTAGCAGGAGATGGAGGTCCTTTGCTCAAAATATTACCAAGAATACCAAAAGACAGGAAGTGGTAAAGGGAAATGAGTTCATTTACAGTTTTGACCAGAACTAGAGAAAGACAAATTCACAGTTTCTTGAATGGTTATTCTTCATTGTCAACTTGGCTAGATTGAGAAATGCTTAGCATCAGTAAAGCAAACCTGCAGGTGTGTGTGTGAGAGCATTTCTAGGGAGGACTGCCAGGTCGACCAGTACTGAAGGGGAAAGACCCACCCTGAAAATGAGAGGCATCATCCAGTGGGCAGGGGTCCCAAATGGAGGAAGTGAGAATGTAAGCAAGCCAGCCAGCAGTGCAGTTCCGACTCTTCCCAGAGGAGCCTGTGCTTCCAATCGCTTCTGTCTGCAGGCATTAGACTGCAGGGTCTTCAGACATTCAGTGTGGAATCAATAGCGAGTTTTGAGACCTCAGCATTAGAAGAAGATTACTTGGTGTTTCCAGCTCCTTGGACTGAGAAGCTGCTGGGCTCTCTACTTCTCCAGTACAGATGGCCATTGGGGAACTACCCTACTCCCTAATGTTAAGCCAATCCAATAGATTCCCTTTTATTATGGTGTGTATATGTATATGTTGTTGTTGTTAGGTGCTGTCGAGGAGGTGTCTGACTCATAGTGACCCTATGTACAACAGGCAAAACACTATTGTCAGTGCTTCTCTGTTACTCATAGGGTTTTCAATGGCAGATTGATCTTTTGGGGAGTGGACTGCACGGTCTGTCTCCCAAACCTACAACACCTGGTGTTCCCAGGTGGTCTCCCATCCAAGTACTAATCAGGCCTGACCCTACTTAGCTTCCGAGATCTGAAGGGATTGGACACCACAATGCTACAACTGCAGACGTATATGTGTATATATTAACACATATTAAAATATATTCTATTGGTTCTGTTTCACTGGAGAATGCTAACAGTTTCTGTCTGCCTTTCCTGTAGCAGTGTTACAAGTTGTAGAAAAGGGAAGGTGCAGTGGCACATACCTGTCATCCCAAAAACTAGGGACACAGGAGGATTACAAGTTCAAGCCCAGAGGCAGCCTATGCCACTTAATAAGACCCTGTCAAAAAGTAAAATATTTTAGAAGAAGGGGTTGGGGTACAGCTCAGTGGTAGAGCACATGCCTAGTATGCAAAAAGCTCTGGGCTCAACCCCTACAGTATTGAAAAATATATATATATATATGTATACATACATTCATATATATATATGTGTGTATATATATATGTGTATATATATGTGTATATATATATGTATATATATATATGTGTGTATATATATATACACATATATATATGATGAAACAAAAGCTAGGAACTACACACACTGGAGGTGCCAAAAAATGTACACACATTTTAAGACCTGTTATCTATGCGTTACATTTCAAAACTGAATTGAATTATAGTGGTAATGTATAGTATGACATTTATGTGAACGTAACCAGAGTTAGCAGAACAAGTCTACGTCATATCCTTAAAGTGACAAGATGGAATGTTTTTGTTCCAAGATATGTATACATTTCTGGCACCTTTGCTATAGGGATTCAGCCGTGAAATAAGTTACTAGAACCATGAGAAGTCTTTTTCCTGGAGCAAGCCACTCTTCTAGGCCAGGGCTTCAGACTGCACTTGCTCCCAGAATGAGATTTCTGGGAGAAATTTCAATTCTTTACTGTCCATGTCTTAGGGTCCTTATTGCATTGTTGTAGAGTCCCCAACCCTGTGCTCTCCATTCCTCAATACTGTGTCATCCGTTGTAGGACTGGTGTGAAAGTGTCTGGCATACGTCTGTGCCTGAACGAAACACCATGAGCAAAGCACAAGTAGGAGCTAGAGTGAGAAAACGCCTGGCATGGTTGGATCCGAAATGCCTGTCAAAGCTCAAATGTGTGAACGCTTGGTTCCAGTTGGTGTGGCTTTTCTGGGAGGCTGTGGAACGATGGGTGATGGGACCCAACTGGTGAAGTAGTCATGGGGGAAGGCTGTGGTCAGCCAGACCATGGTTCCAGTCAAGCTGCTTCTTCCTGCTGCCATGATGTGAAGTCCTCCAGCACAGGCTCTGCCACCATGCTTTCCCCTAGTACGGACTGAAATCCTCTGAATCTCGAACCAAATAAACCTGGCCTTCTTCCTTAACTTGTTCACTAGGGTATTGTGGTAACAGAGCACACAAGCTAACATAAAACATTGGTACCAGACAAGTAGTTTCATTGCTGGCCCCCAATCTGACCATGTGGTTATTGGGTTGCGAGTGCCTGACTGTGGTAGAGTCTGGAACAGTGTGGAGGAGTGGGCTAAAGAAGCCCCAGGCTGCTGTAAGCAGAGCTCAAAGGGCACCTTGCTGGGAATTCGGAAGACCAGGACACCCACAGGAATGCCAATGTTAAAGACAATGCTCTCATAGAGTTTCAGGTGGAAATAAGTATTCTCTTGGGAACTGGACTGGAGGCCATTCGTGTTGCATTCTGGCAGAGAATCTAGCTGTCTTTTGCCCATAGCCTAAAAATGAGTGCGTTTGAACTTAAAAGTAATGGACTAGTAAGTTTGGTGGAAAACATTTCAAGACATCATAGTATTGAGGTTATGATTTTGTTACTCTTCTAGATGATTTTAGCCAGACTTAGGGTGAAAAAAAGGTGCAAAACCAGAGCAAAAAGATTTGAAAAATGTCCAATTTGTTGAGAAAAAAGTTGTGTTGTGTAAAGTTGCAGATAAGGAAAGTTCAAGATCACTGCTCCACTGGGGAGAAGGCCCAGTGGGGCCATTGGAAAGGTGGTTTGAGGCAAATCAGAAATTGTCCAGGTCCCAACCATGGAAGGCTCCAGGTAGTAAAACTGAAAATTCATTTGAAATACTTTACTTTAAAAAGCAAGTGCCTGTGGGTTCTCTGCTAAAAAAGAGGAGACAGAGAGAACTGTTTATAGAGGTTCTGCCACCTGGGCACTAAGAGGCTGTGGCAGCCATGGTCCAAGGGGGCCTGGCTACTGTTCAAGCTGACAGTAGAATCTGGCGTTGTCAATTTGTCACTGGTTTTGCAGGCATGCAGAATGCAAGAGTTACAGGGTTGTTGAGGCTTGCACCAAGGTTCCAGAAGAAGGCTGGGGAGGCCAAGAAATGTGTGACAGGCTCAGATTCCCTGTGGAGAGTCCCAGAGGGGGCAATGTGTCTTGAAGCTCTGAGGGCAAAGCCTAAGCTTCAATGGAGACCCCAGGATGTTGGGGTTACCAGCAACTGGAACATCTGCCAAGGGACACTGCCTGCAACAAGTCCAAAGGAGAGGACCTATGGACTGCAAATGTCAAGGTCAAAGGGGCAGAGATGTCCAAGCCTGTGAGAGCCAAGATGATACCACCACACATGCCACATGCCAGACTTGGAGCTACAGGATTTGTTAGACCTAATGGATATGAGTCTTGCTTTGGTCCAGTCTTTCTTTGCAACCCTGTTCCTCCCTTGTGGAATGGAAATGTTTACTTCAAGCTAGTTTATTTGGGAAGTATGTAACTTAGTTTTCTTTTGCAGGGGCTAAAAGCTAAGTGTGTCTTGAGTTTGGATTTGGGTTTTTGAACAATGTTGGGACTACTTAGACTCTGGGGACTCTTGAAGTTGAACTGAATGCGTTTCGCATTATGAGATGGCCATGAACCTCAGGGGCCAGGATGGTGTGTTATGATTTGGATCTAAAATGTCCCCCAAAGGTCATGTGTTTGAATTCTTGGTCCCAAACTGTTGCTGTTTTGTGACATTATGGAACTTTAGGAGGTGAAACCTAACTTGTGAAGGTAGACCAATGGTGGCAGGAGGGCTGTGAAGATTACTGAGCCCAAGGATGCAGTTAATTTCTGCTTACTGTTGCTGTGATGTGAAACCCACCAGCACAGGCCCTGCTGCTCTGCCTCCTTGCCACTATGGACTGAAATCCTCTAAATCACGAGCCAGATAAACTTGTCCCACCTCCCTAAGTTGTTCTGTCAGATATTTTGGTAACATCAGTGCACAAGCTAACTAATACAACGTCTTACAAGTATCAGACAACCATGTGTAAGAACCCCTTTTTAGATAATGTCTCCACTTTATTACTTAAGGGCTGGTATAAATGATTGCATTTCTTTTCTTAGTTTCACTACATAGTCCAGGTTGGCCTCAAACACATGATCCTCTGGCTTCATGCCCCACTATGACTGTCAAGAGAATCCACTTTGATTCTGACAACTCTCCCCCTCGTCTCTGTATAATTTTCTTTGAAGACATCCCTAATTAACTATCCTGTGGTTTGGTCTTGATGGTCCTTCATTACCGTGATGAGATTTGTCCTGGTTGATCTGATCCCATCTCAGCAAACCAGTCAATTAAGGAGTGAGTGACAAAAAAAGTCATCTGGACAAATTTAAGCAACTGGGAGGTTTGGGGGTGGTTCACAGGCTGAGTTTAACTGAAGTTCACTTTAAAATTGTTTAGAAAACTGTTCAGGTTGTTAGAGGCTGTACTCCTATAGAATTTCAATATGCCAGAGAAACAAAGTTTTAGAAGGAAACTATAAAACAAAACCAAAGAAAATTTACCAATCTACCATTCTATGGTTATTTTTATTCTACACAGCATTATATCAAGACTCTGCAGGTGATCAGTGCTGAATCCCTTTAATTACCACAGTGTAACTGCTTAGTATGTGAACTGCTTGTTGTTGTTTGGGCATATCTAACTATTTGTGCTCAAAAAAATGATGACTATAAAATAACTAGGAAAATATATAACCCCCCCAAAAAATGAGGGGAGCTACCATCAGTAGAAATTTTAGTATAGACCAGACCAGCAAAGTGTGCCTGTTTTTTTTTTTCCTTTTCTTATTGTCATTGTTTTGATTTTTAGCTTTGTATTTTAGAAGACTTGTTCTGTGGAGGATCATAAACATACAAAAAACCAAACCCAGTAATTATCAGTATTATATAGAAGATATTTAAAAAATATATTAACTTAGGTTTTACTTTTGAAGTAAAATTTAGAATCTTTAATGCTTTAGACCTCTTACAAGTTTAGAAAACAGTATCAATAACCATGTGTAGACTTATTTCCTGACGTACAAGTATCTCTTATATGTAATAGTTGTACTGAACAGACCTATAAAGTGGTTATTCAACAGACTTTAACCTAAACAGATATTTAAATAAGCATTGGCTCTGTTAAGATTTAGTTTTTCTTTTTCTTTTCTTTCTTTCTTCTTCTTCTTTTTAATGGTACAAGGTGTTTGAACCCAGGCCTCGTACATGTTTTCTGCAAGTGGTTTACCAAGGAACCATATCCCCAGCCAATTTTTTTCCTTTTTCAGACACAGTCTCACCAAGTTACATAGCCTGCCTCTGGCCTGCAACTTGTGATCCTCCTGCCTCCAACTCCTGAGTCACTTGGATTACACCCACATGCCCAGAAAGATTTAGTTTTCAAAATAATCAAAAGTCTGACAGAATAACAGAAAACACAAGTAATTATTTTCATAAAACACTAAATCTTTGCTCTTAAGGTTAGTTTTTTTTTTATATAAATTTTACTAGAAGTAGATTAATATTTTAAGAGGGCCTAGTTTTTAAAACATAAAGAAGTAGAAAACTCTGTAAATAATCTTTTGGTTTCAAGTTGGATTTAGAAGAAGGCTTGGGACCAGTGACATCATTGCTGATGTCCAGATGGATATTGGCTGAAAACAGAGAATACCAGAAAGATGTCTATCTGTTTTATCGACTACACAAAGGCATTTGGCTATGTGGATCACAACAAGTTATAGATAACATTGCAAAGAGTGGAAATACCAGAACACTTAATTGTACTCATGAGTTATCTATAAGTGGATCAGGAAGTAGTCATTGGAATAGAACAAGGAAACACGACTGGTTTAAAGTCAGAAAAGGTGTGCCTCAGGGCTGTATCTTTCCACCATATCTCCTCAATCTCCATGTTGAGCAAATAATACAAGAAGCTGGACTCTCTGAAGAAGGACATGGCATTATGTGGCATCACTAACACCTATGTTACACAGATGACACAACTTTGCTTGCTGAAATTGAAGAGGATTTGAAATACTTGCAATGAATATCAAAGAACACAGCCATCACTATGGATTGCACTTCAACATCAAAAAAAAAAAAAAGTTCTTGCAACTGGATCAGTAAGGAACTTCATGAAAAATGGAGAAAAGATTGAGGGGGTCCATGATCTTGTTTTACTTGGTTCAACAATCAACCTTCACAGAAGCAGCAGTCAAGAAATCAAAAGACATTGCATTGGAAAAAGCTGTTGCAAAAGACCTCTAAAGCGTTGAAAAGCAAAGATGTTTACTGTCTAAAATACATAAATATTACATACATACATATATTACATATATATTAATTGGGAAACAATAATTTAAAAATCTACAAATAAGGGTATACATTGAGGCATGAGCTAAAAACTAAATAGTTTATAATTCAATGCTGTTCAAGATATTTTAACAGCCAGACACTATGGCACACAAGCTATAGATGTAAATAAGGAATGGGGTTTAGCTTAGTTGGTAGAGAGCTGCTCTGCACTTTCTGAGGATTCTGGTTCAATCCCCAGCACCACAAAAACGGGAAAAGGATATGGCGGTCCACTCCTAAAAACAATCCTGAAATAGCCATTGAAAACCCTATAAGGGTCACTGTGAGTCAGAAGTGAGCACTTCTGGTGATCACTTAACGACATATTTGTAAACACTGTTGTTGTTTTTAGTTGGCTTTAACTCACAGTGACCCTATGTATAGAATGAAACACTACTTGACACTGTGCAATGCCTGGCACTATTGTCAGAGCTTCCTTTCTAGTCATAGGTTTTTCAATGGCTGATTGTTTCGAGGGTGGACTGTTGTGTCCATTTCCCAAGCCAATACTGGCTGTAGCACCTGGTGTTCCCAAGCGGTCTCCCATTCAAGTACTAACCAGGCCTGACTCTGTTTAGATTCTGAGGAGATGAGATGCCATAGTGAGACAGCTACAGACATGGTATAACAGACCATAACATACATGGTATGTGAAAAGCATAAGCTTTTAGCCAATGTTATTTGATGGCATCAAGACTTTTCTATTGTATAAAGAACTGTGGACAAAACACATATGAAAATCAAAAAAACACTAAACAAAAATTTTTAATGACATCATCATGTTGGATCCGTCAGAGACTTATTGACATACATTTATAAAATCTCCGTGTACATGGATATGGAGCATTACATTACTTAAAATATCATATATATGATATATGATCTATATATGGCAATCCCAGCCCTTTTATGTTGAGATAGATAGATAGATAGATAGATAGATAGATAGATAGATATCAACATAAAAGGGCTGGGATTTAGCTCAGTTGGTAGAGCACCACTCTGCCATCTCTGAGGTCCTGAGATCGATTCCCAGCACTGCAAAAACAGGAGAAGGACATGGCATTTCAATCCCCAGGTAACCCCAAAACAATTGGCCATTGAAAACCCTACAAGGGTCTCTAGGAGTCAGACAAGACTTGATAGCATGTAACAACAACATAAAAACTGAGCCCAATGAACACAGAAGATAAAAATCTAACATTGCTTTTTATAAACAATATCGGTCTTACCTAATTTTTCATGTTTTATAATTATGTCTGAATATACACAGCAAAGCCAGACATTAAAATATTTAGCTTTTCAACATTCTTTACAATAAATGTCCAATAATATCGACCAGTAAGAATCAATGCTGAAAGGCAATCCCATGAATAACTGCTGATCAGCAATTTTATCATCTCAATAGCAAAACCAGCCCGCCTCAACTTTTATAAAATATGTGTACATCTCACGTTCTTACATGAACTAAATCCCAGAAGCCAGGCAAAAACTGCCTACATATACAGTCTCACTCTTAAATTTTATCCTACCTTTTAAATTTACACTTCAAGTTTGCCCAGTACAAGGCCATGGAGAAATATCTCTGAGCAACCAACAAAATTATATCTTAGCAATATAATTACCTATCAGATGCAAAACATTATCTGTCTCTCTTTTTCATAAGATTTATTAATACTGTCCTTTTGTCTGTTATACATAGAATAATGAAAGAGCTTGTGCAAATTCTGAATGTTATTGTTTCTAGAGGCTGGCATCTTCTGTGATATTATCATGGAAAAGAAATTTGTCATATAAATTTACATGAAAAAGATCTTTGAAAAAAATATGTATATGTGTGTATTATACATATGTATATGTATATATATGTATATGTATATATATACATATATATCTCCATGATTTTTAAATAAACATCAGTCTTAATAAAATTACATATGAACATACAGAGATATGTTGGTGTTAGGTGCCATCGAGTCTAGTCCAACACATAGTGACCTTCATAGGGTTTTCATTGGCTGATTGTTTCTGGATTGCTTCAGAAGTGGATTGACACTTCCTTCTCCAGTTTTTGCAGTGCTGGAGATCAAACCTGGGTCCTCAGAAAGTGCAGAGCAGTGCCCTACCAACTGAGCTAAACCCCAGCTCCAACAGAGATATGTGTTTATGTATATAAACCTACAAACACACACACACACACACACACACACACACACACACTATGATTTTCTTTTCTACTATAATGCCTTGCTGATTTGTGAATAACTACATATCATTAAGAAGAAATTAAGAGGACTAGAAAGAGACAGAAAACAATAAGTGTTGACAAGGATGTGGAAAAATGGGGGGGGTTAAGTCATCTTTATGAATCAAAACCTAAAAATTTAAAATAACAATTTTGTACATTTTATAACTTCAATATCAAGTGAACTGATACAGATCACAGATTGTTGATTACTGATGGATAAATATGGCCCTAAATCATCATAAAGCTCTATTAGTTACAGTCTACTTTTTCTAAATTACTGGCCCATATTAGATGAAAGAAGTATTTTTTTTTTGATGCTTATTATCAACTGGATCTTAAAATGTTATCCTCTTTTCTCAATCCCAAGGGAGTTTCATCTGCATTTCAATCAAGGTTTGCTAGGGTAAAAATGGGGGGGGGGCTCTCAGAGGAGGTTTAGGCAAAGAGAAAAGAAAGAGGGAAAATAAAAGAGGGGAAAAGCCACTATTTATTAACTCTATATTTGCACTTTAAGAACTACTTTAAAAATGCTTACTTATACATATGCATAGTATGTACACAAATGCACATACGAACGTTTTCAAATTAAGCATGCCAAGGATGAGCTCAAAAAAAAAAATGAAAGAAGAAACAAGGAAAGAAAAAGAGAAAGAAATGCAACAATGAAGAGCCTTCAGGTTGTGAGTTATTTTCAGGAATTCCAAGGGCAGACTAAGTTTTGCCCAATACTGTTTTAGGTGTTATTTGGGTAGAGGCTCACTTGGTGGCTGAAGCAAGAATTAATGCTAGGGAAGTATTTTAGGTCAGTAAAATGTGCTGCTTAGCAGGGATTCCTTCCCAGAGTGTCACCAATGGGTTGGACATCCCTCAACTGATAGGACGAAGTCCCCACACCAAGCGGTGTAGGGTAGCTCCTTATGTGCACCTTCTGGACTACTAATTAGAGTTCCTTGAAACCCAGGAACTGGGTATGTTCTTCAGGGTTATTTTTTAGGATCCCAGTTACACTGTTGCATAAGAGTTTCCATTTTTCCACATCCTTGCCAACACTTATTGTTTTCTGTCTCTTTCTAGTCCTCTTAATTTCTCCTTAATGATATGTAGTTATTCACAAATCAGCAAGGCATTATAGTAGAAAAGAAAATCATAGAGATAAGACATAGTCATCCAATGTCTCAGTGAAAAGTAAATCATCCCCTTAAAGAGGGCTAAACACTCTAATGCCTTCAAAAATGAGATTACTCAATTGGTAATAAACTAACAATTTTTAATGTAACCTAATTCAAAAGAGTTGTTGCGATTTTGACACAATGAAGACCAAAAGGTAGAAATTAGAGCTGGAGTATTCCATTAAACTAGCGGAAGGAATCTTCCTGTTGTTAGGTGCCCTCAAGGTGGGTTTGATTCAAACCAACCCTATGTAAAACAGAATGAAACTCTCTCCAACACCGTGCCATGCCTGGCACTATTGTCAGGGCCTCTCTCCTATTCATGGGGTTTTCAGTGGTGGAATGTTTTGGAGTGGATTGCCAGGTCCTTCTTCCTAGCCTGCAGCACATGGTATTCCGAGGCAATCTCCTCGCCAAGAACTAATCAGGATGACCCTGCTTAGCTTCTGAGATCAGGCAGGATCGGATGCCAGGGTGCTATTGCTACAGACAGGGAAATGTGAGTTCAATAATTATTATATTCTAGACACTATACTGGAGTCTTCACATATAGATAAACCTTATAAGTTCTCAGGACAAGAATTACCATCCCTCCTTTTCTTCCAACTAACAAGTGAAAGCTAAAGTTTGACTCCAGGACTATCAGAATTTTGCTTGTTGTAATTAGGTACCTTCGAGTCAAGTCTGACTCATGGCAACCCTATATACAACAGAACAAAACACTCCTCAATTCTGTGCAAGGCAAAAGATTTTATTTATTTTTAAGCCCACTGATGCAGATACTGTGTCAATCCATCTGGTGGATGGTTTTCCTCTTTTGTGTTGACCTGCCACTCTCCCAAACATGATGTCCTTCTCCAGGGATTGGTCTCTCCTAATTATATGTCCAAAATATGTAAGACACAGTCTTTCATTCCTTGCTTCCAAGGAGCATTCTGGTTGTACTCCTTATAGGACAGATCTGTTGGCTCTTTTGGCAGTATATGGTATATTCAACAGTCGTCACCAGCATCATAATTCAAAAGCATCAATTCTTCTCCTGTCTCCTTTGTTCAATGTCCAACTTTCACAACCATATAAGGTGATTAAAAATACCATGACACGAGTCGGGCACACCTTTGTCTTCAATGTGACATCTTTACTCTTCAATACTTTAAAGAGATCCTTTCCCACAGCATTTCCCAAAGCAATGTGTCTTTTGATTTCTTAACTGCTGCTTCCATGGATGTTGACCGTAGAACCAGGTAAAGCAAAATCAAGGACAACTCAATCTTTTCTCTATTTACTGTGAAGTTGCATACTGACCCAGTTGTAAGGACTTTTGTTTTGTTGATGCTGAGTCACAATCCATACTAAAGGCTATGTTCTTTGATTTTCATTAGTAAATGTTTCAAATCCTCTTCACTTTGACCAAATAGAATTGTGTCATCTGCATAATGGAGGTTGTTCATGAGTCTTCCGCCAATCCTGATGCCGCATTCTTCTTCATAATGTCCAGCTTCTTGGATTATTTGCTCAGCATAGAAACTGAAGAGGTATGGTGAAAGGATACAGCCTTGACACACACTTTTCTCAACTTAAAACCATGCAGTGGTTCCTGTTTCTGTTCTAATGACTGCATCCTGGTCCATGTACAAATTCCTCATGAGTACAATTAAGTACTTTGATATTCCCATTCTTTACAGTGTTATCCATAATTTGTTATGATTCACACAGTCAAATACCTTTGCATAGTCGATAAAACATAGATAGGCACCTTTCCAATATTCTCTGCTTTTGGCTAATATCCATCTAACATCAGCAATGATGTCCCTGCTTCCCCACCAACTTCGGAATCTGGCTTGATTTTCCATCAGTTCCTTGTCTATATACTGCTGCAGTCACTTTTGAATGATTTTTAGCAAAACTTTGCTTGCATGTGATATTAGTGATATTGTTCAATAGTTTCCAGTTGGATCCCCTTTCTTGGGAATAGGCACAAATATGGATCTCTTCCAGTGACTTGGCCAGGTAGCTGTTTTCTACATCTCTTGGCATGAACATGTTAGCACCTCCAGTGCTGTGTCTGTTTGTTGAAACATCTCTATTGGTATCCCATCAATTGCTGAAGCCTTGTGTTTCACCATTTCCTTCAAGGCAACTCCTACTTTGTCCTTCAGTACCACTGACTCCTGATCATATGCACCCTGTTGAAATGGTTGGTCATCTACCAATTCTTTTTTGTATAATGACTGTGTATTCATTCCATCTTTTTTTGATGTTTCCTGCGTCATTTAATATTTTCCCTGGAGAATCCTTCACTATTGCCACTCTGGACTTGAAATTTTTCTTCAATTCTTTAAGCTTGAGAAAAACAGAGCATATTCTTCCCTTCAGGTGTTCTGTCTCCAGCTCTTTTCAAATGTCATTAAAATATCTGTTTTTGCCTTCTTGAAATGCACTTCCAAATCTTCTGTTAGTTCCTTAACTTCATCATATCTTCCTTTTAGTTATCTGCTGGACATTCAAGGGCAAGTTTCAAGGTCTCTTTTGACATGTAATTTGGTCTTTTGTTTTTTCTGTCTTTTTAATAATCTTTTGCTTTCCTCACGAATGACATCTTTGATATCATTCCACAACTTATATGGTCTTCTATCATTCCTTTCTTATGCATTAAATCTGTTCCTTAGGTGGTCTCTGAACTCAGGTGGGATACACTCAAGGTCACACCTTGGCTCTCATATACTTGTTCTAATTTTCTTCAGTTTCAGTTTGAACTTACATATAAGCAGCTGATGGTCTGATCCACAATCAGCATCTGGTCCTGTTCTAACATTTCATGTTGAGATTTTCCATTGTTTCTTTCCACAAACTTTGCCAATTTGGTTCCTGTACACTCCATCTGGTGAAGTCCATGTAACCTTTTGAGTGCCTTCCAATCTGGGGGGGCTCATTTTCCAGCCCTTTTTCGGACAGTGCTTCTCTGTTATTCATAGGGTTTTCAATGACTAATTTTTTCAGGAGTGGATTGTCAGGTCCTACTACCTAGTCTCAGTCTGGAAGCTCAGCTAAAACCTCTCCACCATGGGTGACCCTGCTGGTACCTGTAATTCCAGTAGGATAGCTTTCAGCCTCACAGTAACACATAAGCCGTCACAGTATGGCAAACGGACAGACATGTGGAGGAGAGTTTTGCTAGATCTCCAAAATACCACCCTCTAACATGCTGAACTCAAAACAAAAAGAAATCTTCAAGCAACAAATAAGCAAATTAGATTAAGCTTCATCTGCTCACTGTATAAGAACTCCCACATGGATAGTCTACTAACTGCCTTCACTCAATGCCCACTGTTTACAGAGAAATATAATAGAAGCAGCCAAGGAAAGTAAAAACATAATAAATATAGAACAGTGCAAACCAGGGCTTCCAGTTCATAAAAAACATTGGGCTCAGGTTCAGGTGTAGGTTAATAAATCCAGAGGGTTCAGGTTAGGTTTAGGTTCCAGTTTAAATCCCATGTGTAAATAGCAGAGTTAGAAATTGCACCCATTCCAGCTCAAACATTTAACAATTTTTTCCACCTGAACCTGAACCAGAACCCAGTGAAAAATTGGGTTTGGATTCAGCTTTTAATTTTTTTTTTTTTATCATTAGCTGTTTACAAATTGAAAAAGAAAACTATTTATCTATCTACACATAAGATTACATTTTAAAACTCCAACCTGAACTGAACCCAAACCTTTTAAAGTTGAACATACATTGGTAGGGAGGGAGTGGACGTGGTGAGGGGTCATGAGACATGGGGGGACTGAACATGAACAATGCCCAATAGAATGCATGTATGGAAATGTCATAACGAGACCCATTAATGTGTATGTTAAAAATTACTCATAAATAAGGTTTAACTTATCGAATCTGCACTTACATCTGTACCCAATTGTTCACAGGCTTGAAGCCCTGGTGCAAACTAATTTCCACCACACAACTATGCACAGTAGTAAAGATTACAAATGAGCATGCTCAGATTCACCTGGTGTTATGGGTAAAAATGGTGGATACCAGCACATTTCTCTCCTATTGACCCATTTTAAGATGGAAGTAAGAAAAAGTTCTGAAATAAGTATTTATTGAAACAAGTTGGAAAGACTGGCTCAGTGTCTACTTAAAACACCTAAAAGTACAGCAGAAAGATGGACCTAGACAACAGAAAAAAGAGAGTGGGACTTCTTGCCTTCCCAAACAGACCAATGTCTTGGCTATTCCAACAACTAATGATTACTGTTTATATAACCCAACACATTTCTTAAATAAATATTCAGTAAACTCATCGACTACACTGGGTTAATTCAAGTTAATAAGGACTTCAGTTAGTAACTATTGGGAGGAGAAGATGAGAATGCCTATTAAACACTGAAAAAAGGAAAATCTACTTTTAATAGTTGTACCTAATGGTTAAACCATGGGAGAAGGACCCAGCAGCCCACTCCCAAAGCAATCCTGAAATAATCAGCCATTGAAAATCTTATGAGGGTCACTATAAGTTGGACCTAACTTGATGGCACCTAATAACAAGGGTTAAACCTTGGGAGAAGGACCCGGCAGCCCAATCCCAAAAACCAATCAGCCATTGAAAACCCTATGAATAGCAAGGAAGCATTGACAATAGTGTGGGGCATGGCACAGTGTCTGGTAGTGTTTCATCTGTTTTTCACCAGGGTCATTAAGAGTCAAACCCGACTCTGAGGGCACCTAACACCACCACCACCAAGGGTTAACCCGTATTTCTCACTGTTAATTGCAAACATCATTAAGTATACTGCAAAAGACCAGCTATCTTAAACAATTATCAGGCTCCAGAGGTCACCAATTAGAACCCGGCAAGGATTTGAATTAAAATAAGTTTTATGATTAGGTGAAGTAATGATCCAAGAAAGAGATTAGTTCTGTTCAGACTGCACTCATTATAAAACCCATTTCCTTTGTGTGAAGATTCAATGTCTTCCTCATTTATCCTGCTGGCATTATCACACTTTGAGATGGAAATATGGCTATACTAATGATATCCCATAAAAACCATATAATACAAGCATTTTGCTCTCTATTACTTTCATATCTAATAAGATTACAAATGAGTACTTTCTACTGGTGAGATGTACAAAAACACAGTGACAAACGATTTCAAATAAAATCAGAGCAGCATTAATCATTAGATTGCCATATATTTTTAGGTCAGTTTCATAATGAGTCCCTATTTATATTGCAATGAGTGAGAGTAAGGGAGGAGGGGAGTGTAAGCCACTAAATCATATTTTTATGGTGATATTATTTAAAAGGGACCCTTTACAAAAGGAACTCCAAAGTTGCATAGCATGATGAAGGACTATAACTAAATCCCAAAAAACATACCTCTGGTGATGTTTAAAAGGCATCAACAGCACCATAGGACAAATGCCAGCACAACAAAAATGGCAAAAAACCAATACCCACAAACATAGATCAATGTTGTTATAAAATACACACAGTGTCTAAAAAAGGGCCACGTTTCCCTCATACCCAATGTTCTTAGCCACCTGGAAACCACCAAACAGGCACAAAACATGTTTGAAAAACACAATGCAACTGCAGCAGAAATACATATCCTGTCATTCAGATTTAATCATGATAGGACACTAACAAATCAATCTGCACACACTTTAATAGTCACAGCCGCAAAGGACATGAACTATCTCAGCACCGATCTGCACAGTTATTGAAAATCACTATCCCCCTGTCACTCTAAAGCTGGGGAGAACAATCCCCAGGAGGCCACATTTTATCCATGGCTTGGCTCATGAGTCAGGGGCTTTTCCATCACAGTGGACGTCCCTGCAGGGAGTTTTCTTACAGGGTATTGTAAAGTTAGGTAAAGATCTTCATACTCTAAACCAAGTTATACAATAAAATCATCTAGTTGTTGTTGTTAGGTGCCATTGAGTCAGTATCCAACTCATAGCGACCCTCATAGGGTTTTCAATGGCTGACTGTTTTGGGATTGCCTTGGGAGTGGATTGCCAGGTCCTTCTCCCATTTTTGCGGTGCTGGGAATTGAACTTGGGACCTCAGAGACTGTAGCGCAGCACTCTTACCAACTGAGCTAAATCCCAGCCCCAAAATCATCTAGAGATCATGTAAAAAAAAAAATAACTGTGGAGAGCAGTCCACAGCATTCATTGTTTATGGTATCCTTCAATTCTGAAATATTTAGCTAAGCAATCATGCTGTCTAGAGGGCTCACTTGCCAAATCTGACAATGGACTGACCTACTTTAAGGCTGAACACAGCAATTACTTGTTACTTACATGGCTTGTCTGGGAAAATGAGACAGAATCAAAGGATAAACACAGAGCTTTTATTTGATTAATACTAACAATGAATACTGCGCTAGGATTTAGCTCGGTTGGTAGAACACTGCTCTGCGGGCTCTGAGGTCCTGGGTTTGATTCTCAGCATCACAAAAATGGGAGAAGGATGTGGCAATGCACTCCCGAGGCAATCCCGAAACAATCAGCGACTGAAAACCCTCTGGGGGTTGCTATGAGTCAGACATGAGTGGATGGCACCTAACAACAACAACAACAATGAATACTATTCCTTTGTCTTAAACATGGGAGGTTGGATAACTTGATGATCTATGCTATAAATGAGTAACCAACTAAGATGAACACAAGACTAACAACATGGCCAGGAATCTAGAAACGGGTTCCTTCAAATCAGTTCTAAAACTTTACTGTTAATTATAGCTACCATGTCAGCTGGCTCACCAAAAGGGGACAATAGACAGACACAGAGTAGATTTGAGGTATCACTACTTCTTTACCGGTGGGGGAGATGATGAGAAGTAAGAAGCCTACAGGAACTCTGTAGAGGAGGCAAGAATGGAGAAAAGTTGGTCAGCCCTGTCTAAACCAGCTGAATTACTAAAAATGTTTATTCTAAGGGATAAACGAGGCAGGAGAGAATAGAACTTGTAAACAAATACTTTTCGATATCATGCAAAAGGGACTTAAATTTGGTCAGTAGGAAGGACAGAGGTAGAATTAGGACCAAAAGGTAGAAATTATAAAAGAGCTCCAAATCAAAGTACAGAGCTGAAGATTCTAATACATTTGCCAAACATGGAACTACTATTTTAATGGGATTTTTAAATCTATCAGTAGACCCCTGCCCAGCACTGTCTCAAAGGAATGTTACACAAAGTATTCAGTCACCTGACAACAGGTTGAAATTTCTTCCCACCCGAGATCTGCACACATTTGCACCATCTGCCCCACAGTCTAGCTCTCAGACACATAAAACTGTTACACGTCATTGTAAGTGCAGCCCTTATTTCTGTATCCTGAATCCAACACACATTCGGAAGATATTTGTGGAATGAAGGAGTGAACAGATGATATTCTTCAGGGCAGGCCCAGTGAGATCTGATAAACATTTAACAGCCAAGGTTTGAATTAACAAAATGGAAGTCCCTTGTACCTGTCATGTCCACAGGAAACCACCTAAGTCAGTTATTTTTTTATTTTTTTATTTTTATTGCGGTACTGGGGGTTGAACCCAGGGCCTCGCGCTTGCATGCTCTCCAAGTGCTGGACCACTGAGCTGCGCCCCCAGCCCATTTTTTTTACTTTTTGAGACAGGGTCTTGCTAAATTAAGCAGACTGCCTCTGGTCTCGAACTTGCGATCCTCCCGCCTCTGCCTCCCGAGCCACTGGGATTACAGTCGTGAGCCACCGCGCCTGGCCAAGTCAGTTAGTAAACTACTACCTCTTTGTCTCATCCCCACCCACGTACCTGGTGTTCTCGAATGATGGGTGGGGATTTTGTAACCCACATTTCTTCTTCACCCGTGGTTCGCTCTGGGGCTCCATCCATGGAGAACGCTAGGGGAGGGGAGACAGATGGAACTTCTTTCTTCCCATTTTGCTCCCAGTCCCTAACAGTTACAATGATTTTCTCCCATATTCCCAGAACCACACTCATCATACCTCTCTGGCAAGCCAGGCCCTCTCCTGGGAGGTCTTAGTCTCAGCCCTATGAGGTCCCGAATCAAGCTCCAAGGGTAACAATACTAAGTGGGTCTTGGTCCCAGCTCCATGGACCGTGTGCTCCACATTACTTCCTTTCACTCCTCTGGCCTGAAGGGTGATGCCTTGCTGCAGTCCCTGCAGTGTGGTGCTATTTCTGGGTTACTTTAACCATCTCTCATTTTCCTTTTCAGTCACTCAGCTCCTGAATAACCAGTCCTTTATATTAAGTCCTTTCTGCTAAAATACTTGTGTGATTTCTGATCCCCTGACTAGACTCTGACTGAGGAACTGTCTTGGTGAATTCCTGAAATATAGGAGAAAGAACTCAGGAAACAACAGGCTATGTGCGTGGCTCCATGCTAAGGCCTCATGGAGGGCACCCAAGGGTCCCAATAACCACAAGCAGAGGCACTGCAGTGGTACTGAGGACACAGGAGGCACTCCAGCGAGTCACTTAGGCTCAATGGGCTCTAGTTTCTTCTCGAATGAAAATGCAGAAAATACAGGCATTATGTGGCTCATGTGCCACCTTTGGGGCCGGAGGTCACTAATCGAAGGACATCAAATTCTGAATCGATTTTTTTCTAGTCAAAGACTACTTGGAAAGCCAAACGTTTCAGACTTTCAAATGCATGAATCAGGCTATAAGAAAAGATCCGCTGAGTGTTCCTGATCACATAGCATATTTCTGCAGCATCTCTTACCTGCGGAAAGGGCTTTCTTGCTGACATGGTCAATCTCAACTCCGACTCCAAGAGCTAAAAGCAGAGGATAACTGGAGTATCGCTACGTTGTTGTTGTTGTTGGGTGCCATGGAGTCGGGTCTGACTCATAGCAACCCTCAAAGGGTTTTCCACAGCTGATTATTTCATGATTGTTTCAGGAGAGGGCTGTCAAGTCCTCCTCCCATTTTTGTGGTGCCGGAGATTAAACCCAGGGCCTCAAAGAGCGCAGAGAGGTACTCTACCACCTGAGCTAAACCTCAGTTCTGAAGTTATGCTATGTTGTTGTTAGGTGGTGTCGAGTCAGTATCTGACTCATAGCGACCCTCATAGGGTTTTCAATGGCTGACTGTTTTTCAGGATTGCCTTGGGAGTGGATTGCAGGTCCTTCTCCCATTTTTCCGGTGCTGGGAATTGAATTCGGGACCTGAGACTGCAGCACAGCACTCTACCAACTGAGCTAAATTCCAGCCCTGAAGTTTTGCCATAGGGCACTGTTTATTACTCATCCACCTCTCAGTATATATCACAATGACCACCATCAGAATCTGGGAAAATAGTATCAATGTGACGAGATTAGCAATGTGACGAGGTTCTCTATACAATGGAACCATAATGAATATTCCTGGAGGTTAAACTATGTGAGCTAAATTTCTGATTTCCCCTGTGAAAAGCACATGAAGACAATATAATCTGGGGCTCTGCAACTGCAGGTAATGTTTACCATGAGAAGTATACCTTTTCAGCCTCCTAAACGGAGCAGCACAGAGTAAATTTCTATGACTATATAACCATTCAACACACTACTCAGAGACAAAGTGTTTATCATCTTCAAAACATTTGCTATTCCAAGACCTAATTAAGTTTACAAACTGTGTCGTGAATACCAGAAGGCAGTAGATGTACAAATCGTATCGTTAATTATGCCTCTGACAAAGAAACTATATTACAGGTATTACATACAAGTGCTACAACCCGCCAGATCCTTTAAATTCCCTGATCTCAAGCTTGGGAACAAATGAAGCTAAAACATAAGCATAAGATGAATGTAAAATTAAGTTGCTCAGAGGAAAATGCAAAAATAGCCCTGAGTGAAAGCTTAATCAAGCTACTTTGTCACCTGTTTTTGTTTATGGAGCTCCAAGAACAGCACATGAACCTACAGCCTCCAGACAAGTACAATTGTTCGGCTTTATGACACCTGCAGTAAGTGAGTATAAATTAATAATATGGAGACAAGAACTTAATTTAGCAAGATGTGAAATACTAAAAACATGGGTTCAGATAAAAAAAAAACAGCATGTGCAATATGAAATTAAAAACGAAAAGTCAGACGGCCCTTGGTCACTTGATCATCAATTAGGGATATGCATATCCACTTCTAGAGTCCTGAGGATCAATGGTACAATTCAATTGCCACAGCTAAAAACCACACATAACAAACTCTAACCACCTACATTGGTACTTCTACATGTTACTATACTATACATGTACTATACATACTATATTGTTGTTGTTGTTGTTAGGAGCCGTCGAGTCGGTATCCGACTCATAGTGACCCTCATAGGGTTTTCAATGGCTGAGTGCTTCGGGATTGCCTTGGGAGTGGATTGCCAGGCCCTTCTCCCATTTTTGCGGTGCTGGGAATTGAACTCAGGGCCTCAGAGACTGCAGCACAGCGCTCTACCCACTGAGCTAAATCCCAGCCCATACGTACTATATATACTATACATACTATATATATATTATATATACATGTTACTATACATGTACTTCTACAGGTTACTATAAAAGAAGTATATACAAAAAAGTGTGTGTGTCAGGTGCCGTTGAGTTGTGTCTTACTCATAGAGACCCTCATAAGGTTTTCAATGGATAAATGTTTCGGGATTGTTTAGGAAGCAGGCTGCCAAGTCCTTCTCCCGTTTTTGCAGTGCTGGCACTACTCTGCTTGCTGAAAGTGAAGAGGATTTGAAACATTTACTGGTGAAGATCAAAGAACACAGCCTTCAGTATGGATTCCGTCTCAATATCAACAAAACAAAAATCCTTATAACTCGGTCAGTAAGAAACTTCATGATAAACTGAGAAAAGATTGAGGTTGTCCAAGAGTTTGCTTGACTTGGTTCTACAATCAACTCCCATAGAAGCAGCAGTCAAGAAGTCAAAAGATGCATTGCATTGGGAAAAGCTGTTGCAAAAGACCTCTTTAAAGTGTTGAAAGGTAAAGATGTCACATTGAAGATGAGATGTGCCTGACTCAAGCCATGGTATTTTCAGTCACATCATATGGTTGTGAAAGCTGGACACTGAATAAGGGGAAAAGGAGAAGAATTGATGTTTCTGAATTATGGTGCTGGAGACGAATACTGAATATACCATGGACTGCCAAAAGAACTAACATATCCATCCTAGAAGAAGTGCAACCAGAGTACTCCTTGGAAGCAAGACTGTCCAGACTGCCTCTTACATATTTTGGACATGTGGACAGGAGGGAGAAGGACATCGTGTTTCTGAGAGTGGCAAGAGAATGAATAAAAAGAAAACCTCAACTAGATGGATTGACACAGAGGCTGCAACAATGAGCTTAAAAATAAGTAAGCCTATGCCTGGCACAGAATCGGGGAGTATTTCATTGTGTTGTACATAGCATCTCTATGAGTCGGACTTGACTCAAAGGCACCTAACCACAACAACAACATATAAAAATGTTAGTAAAAATTTACTGAAAATTTTAAATATTAACATAATTAGAATAACAGTAAAATCAAAGATTAATGTAGTCATATTAACTCCAAATTTTCTTGCACCCAAAAAAATCTAGTCAGTTATAGTCCTGGGAAGGATATCAGCATGGTAAAATGAGAGCTTTGAACACGGAATTGGAGGGTCCAGAATGTTATAATTCACACCTCACTAATGGTTTATGTGGATGAGTTATCTTTCTGAAAATCAGTTTTTTTAACTGTGACATGGGGATCATTTATTTATTACCTCACATTAGTGAAAGTAGAAATCAATGGAGACTATGGAAAGAAAATAATTAGAACCTAAAAGAGATCCTCAGACAGTATGGCCCATAGCAAGGGGCTCTAGGCAATTCCCATCTGAAAGGGGATTTAAGCAGCAGAAGTGAGTTACAAAGTGAGGGGTCACTCCAGGGAACCTTCCCAAGGACAGCTCAGCCAGGGCACTGGCTTAGACCTGGCTGTTGTCTTAGCAGCTTAAAGCTCTTAAGCTCAGAGCTGAGGAAGAGCCTGTCTGCCCCCTCCATAGCCATGGTGGGCAGCTGAACAAAGCAGGGTTTGGCTAAAGCAACAAACAGAACCAAGCCTGCACACAATGTCCACAAAAAAATGGCGCCTATGAAATACTCTGACAGGGACATAGCAAACCGGAAATAGTTTACAGCTATGGTTCCAGAGGGCTGGGATTTAGCTCAGTTGGTAGAGCGCTGTGCTGCAGTCTCTGAGGCCCCGAGTTCAATTCCCAGCACCGCAAAAGTGGGAGAAGGGCCTGGCAATCCACTCCCAAGGCAATCCCGAAACAGTCAGCCATTGGAAACCCTATGAGGGTCGCTATGAGTCGGATACCAACTCAATGTCACCTAATAACAATGGGAGAAGGACCTGGCAATCCACTCCCAAGGCAATCCCGAAAAACAGTCAGCCATTGAAAATCCTATGAGGGTCGCTATGAGTCGGATACCAACTTGATGGTACCTAACAACAACAACAATGGTTCCAGAGGACACTGCGTGCTATGTTCCTCCTGTCCTCCTGAAAGTGCAACACACGGCTGTACCCACAGATGTGCAGGGAACAGTGGCAATCCAACCCATTTAGACCAGGACTGTCCAAAAGAACTGCGATGACGGAAATGTCCTCTACCTGTGCAGTTCAATACGGCACTCACCAGCCACCTGCAGCCACTGAGCGTCAGGGACCCAGCTAGCATGACCAACGAACTGAATTTTTTATTTTATTACGATCAACTTAAAACTGCCTGCGCAACTTAATGAGACTACCTCACAATAAAAAAGTGAAGTAAAGTAGAGTTTAAAAGGGGTTGGGAGTGCAGCCCAGTGGCAAAGCACTGGCCTGGGCTGTGTGAGGCCCTGGGTTCAACCCCTAGTACTGGAAAAAAGAAAAAATTAAAAAAGAAGTTAAAAAGGCACAGAAAGAGATGCCATGAAGTACAGGCGATTATTCATTTATTCAACAAGGATTTACTAAGTGCCTACAACACACTATCCATGTCAATGTTCCCTAATATATAATGACTGAGCAGCAGTTTGATGAGGTGAAGAAAACACTTGTGGACTTGGGAGACAGGCAGCCCTGGGCTCAGAAGGGTAGTTAAGCTGCTGTATAGTGACACTGACCCTACTGTCAAGAAATGTATTTTGGTCAAGTCTACACATGCATATCCACAACGTACACTGTAAGTTTTAAGCACTTTTAAGAAAAGCACATTAGTACAAAATTTACAAGGAGGCAGCAAACACTTGTAGGTAAAAAAAATCAAGAGGAACTTCAGAGGGAGTGGTATTTCCTGAGGCTAAGCAAATGGCTTGGGTGTGTGGAAGGGGCATTCCATGCACAGAAAATAACAGGAGCAAACCTCCGGCACATCCAAGGCAATGCTTCCAAAGGATACGGAACGGCACAGTGTGGGGCAGGATCCAGTGATGAAGTTGAAAAGGTAGGCAGGCTGGGGACAGAATGGGAAGGTCTACTAACACGATGCTGGGTTCCTCCTACACAGGACTGAAAAGCCTGGAGGATCGTTTATATCAGGAAGTAGCAAGGAGAGATTCACAGCCCAGAAAGAGAGAAAATTGCAGTGCACAGTGATGCTCTGTGATCATTCTCTGCTAGCTGGTCACTGAGTGTTATTTATGTTAAGGTTAAACCGATAAAGATGTCACAAAAAGGGCAAAACGTATGCGTTTTTAGAAGAGGTTTTAAGACCTTCAATAGGCCCTTGTAACAATCTACTATCAGAGGACAGAAGCAAATTAAAAGACGTCAACAATATGTAAAAGGTGTTAAGGTGCAGGGCTTCTAATTTGAGAAAAATTGGGTTCAGATGCAGGTTCAATATATCAAAATGTAGAGGGTTCAGGTTCAGTTTGGGTTTAAAGTGTCAGTCCTATGCGTATATACATCAATAAAATTCTTTTCAATTTTTATTTCAGTTTTTAAATAACTAATGCCACCCAAAAACCAAAGCCAAAATAAACAAAGAACCCCACCTGGAAAGCTGAACTGGAACCCAATTTTTCACTGGATTCAGGTTCAGGTTAGGGTTTGGGTTCAGCAAAACTTTAAAACTGCTTTAGAACTGAATAATTCAGGGCTCAGAGTCAGTTTGCAGCCCTGCTATCTACAAATAAGATTTAAGCTCGAACCCAAATAGAGCCCCAACTCTCTCAGTTTTAAAACATGGAAAATGCAACCAAACCTGAATCCAGTTTTGGGGGGTTTGGAGCCCTGGGGATGTGCTAGTATGAATTTCAGGGAAAAGAATTCACACATTACATGTTAAATCTATAGGCACAAGCTGAGGACTGCGAATAGTAAGAATTACTACCAACTAGTACTCTCAACATGTCTTCTTGTGATTGTTGTTGTTGTTCTTAGGTGCCGTCGAGTCGGTATCCGCCTCATAGCGACCTTGCGTACAACAGATGAAATGCTATTGTTAGTGCTTCCCTGCTGTTCATAGGGTTTTCAGTGGCTGACTGATTTTGGGGAGTGGGTTGCCAGGTCCTTCTCCCTTCTTATGATTACCAGGTTGCTTTTAAAGATAAAAATCCTCTGTGACTAAAAATAAGACACTGAAAAAATTTCCATTATATGATATCTATGAACAAAAACCAAACAAAAGATCCCCACACTTCAACTTTTATAAAAGAAAGGAAGAAAAGGAGTGATAAGGTACATTTTTGGACAACTGGTAAAACAATTAAAAATCTTACTGAAGGATGGGCAAAAACACAGGACTTCCTATTTTTTCCTCTAATCTTGCTTTCAGCTCAAATCTGTCAAATTCCTTCCTATTTCCTTCAAATGCATTCAGAATTATTGCATATTCTTAAGTTTCTTGCTTAATAGCAACATTTGATACTTCAGGAGGTGATTTTTACAACTCACAGAAACAATATGCTGAAAGAAAAACATTTGCTTCAAACAAGATTCACACTGTGACTACTATTTTACATAGGCTTAAAAAGTCTTAATGCCAAGGCATGGCACCTTTATGTAGGCTCACACATCAACAATCAGGTAAGTTCAAAGGCCCTAAATTCTAACAAAGAAAACATCATGGAATCAAGGGAAAGGGGCTCAGAATGCAGCCAAGTTTTGCTTTGTTAAATGCTTTAATAAATTAAATATCTATTCAGCCATAAACTGTACTGCACATAGTTTAAAGACAAAAGGAGACGAGAATCAGTACTTATTCACAGCATACTGAATAGCAGACAAACATATTTTAGGCACTGCTTTAAAGGTCCAGGCATTTCCAGAACTTAGGGTAAAGCCTGGAACCAGGCTTGGCCACTTGTCTCCAGTACACCAATTAAAGAGACAAGTAATGGCGGAAAACAGAGAAAGGAGATTTAATCGAATCTCCTGTGTACTAGGAAGAGGAACAGAAAAAGGAGTCCTGTGATGCGAAATCCCTCTTTGGGGAACTGACTGAGCTTCAGGTCTAATTAGAAGAAGAGGTGGAGGCAGAGGCAAGAGTTAATAGTAATTAAGGAGTCCTGGTCAGAGCATAATGGAGCTGACCATGACCTCAGCTCTGGTCACGCGGAATGGTCCCAGAGTGGAGAGGTAGTTTCAGTCCTTTGTCAAAAAGAGATGTTTATTGATCAATGTTCCCCAGATCCGAGGTGGTGGTAGGTTTATGATAAGAACTGAAGACCTTCAGGTGCCTTTTGGTGTCTGGAACAGGGCACTTGTAGGTCCAAGTGGGCAGTCAGTGCTTTTTAGCAAATGTAGATTGTAAGTGTCTGTTACCTGTGTTTTTTATTAAAGCAATAGTTACCATATTCTTCAGTACAATATTTAATTCAAATGTGATATATTTGATAGATTATTTCCACTAATTCTTAGCTAAATTACTTTATTCATCTTTTAAAAGTATTTATCCTATGCTTTTTGTAGCATTTACCATGAATTATTGAGGTCTATCTTATTGATAGACCTGCAGCTGTAGCCCTGTGGCATCCAATCCCATCAGATCTTGGAAGCTTAGCAGGGTCAGTCCTGGTTAGTACTTGGATGGGAGACAGCCTGGGAACACCACATGCTGTAGGCTTGGGAGAAGGACCCAGCAACCCACTCCCAAAAATCAATTCACCATTGAAAACCCTATGAATGGCAGAGAAGCATTGACAAAGTGTTTCACCTGTTGTATGTAGGGTCGCTATGAGTCAGATCCCGATCGACACCTAACAATAACATTTTATTGATGGTAAATTCTAACACTCAGGTTAGTGCCTTGAATATCCCAAAGACTGAATGAATAAATTGAGAAAAGAACCTTACACTCAAGATTTGAGCTCCTTTTTGGATTTTTCCATGAAAGAAACAAAACAAAACAACAAATAAAACAAGCAGCCATTGAAAACCCTATGAACAGCAGAGGAGCACTGGCAATAGTGCCAGACATGGCATAGTGTTGGCTACTGTCGCATGTGTTGTACCTACAGTCGCTGTGAGTCGGAGCTGACTCAACAGCGCCTAACAACAACAGTTAAGTGACCTTAACTAAATCACCCGTTTTCTGAGCTGGTACCTCATTTCTAGGAAATACTTCCTGAGCTTCCTACCTCCCTCTCCACAGCCCAACCAAGGCCTCCAGCTGAGAACTCGCTGCCTCCTGAGACACAGGTGAGCTGCACTGCAGCTTCCTGTCCAGAGAACGGCTCTTCAGGGTGGCCCTGTTCCTGCCACATTTGCAACCTGCTTCCACGATCTTCCAACTCCCTCAGAGTGCCACAAATCCTTCTGATAAATTCAGGTTTTATTTGTTTAACCCAAGTTGGTTTCTACTTGTTGGACACAAAGAAACAAAAGGAAACACAGTGTGCTCCACATAACAACTGCTCTCCTGGTACAGTGGTACCTGGGCATTCGGCCACAATCAGTGCTGGAAGTGGGCTGAGCCCTGAGCGCTTGTTTTCCCACAAGAAATTATGCAAGCGTATGTCGTGGTCCCAGCACTATATGACTCACGTATGCCACTCACATGCTTAGCATCCTCTTCTCACTGTTCTCCTCTTTCCTTCTCTTTTAGAGCTGGAAAGTTGCTAGTACCATGACATAGGTTGTTGTTGTTGTTAGGTGCCATCCAGTTGGGATCCGACTCATAGCAACCCTTATAGGGTTTTGAATGGCTGTTTGGGGATTGCCTTGGGAGTGGATTGCCAGGTCCTTCTTCCATTTTTACAGTGCTGGGAATAGAACTCGAGACCTCAGAGACTGCAGCATAGCGCTCTACCAATTGAGCTAAATCCCAGCCCATGACAGTAGGTACTCGTATGTATACATATGGGCTATGATTTAGCTCAGTTGGCAGAGCACCGCTCTGCAGTCTCTGAGGTCCCGAGTTCAATTCCCAGCACCACAAAAAAGTGAGAAGGACCTGGCAATCTATTCCCGAGGCAATCCCTCAACAATCAGCCATTGAAAACCCTATGAGGGTCACTGTGAGCTGGACACAACTCAATGACACCTAACAACAACAATGTATATCGATGTAAAAGAACCAGGAGATGAGGAGCCAAGCACCACTGGTCTTTACTGCTTGAAATCTAGGTGCAAAGCGACCCTTGTCCTTCTCACCTGGAAGCGTCGCAGAAGGGTGGTGTCTCATGCAGGCTTTCACAAGGTGCTCAAGAGCCAAGAAAGTGATCGAGTACGTTAACCATCATTCTCTCGAAAATATTGTCCAAGGGCAAAGCAGGTCAAGTGCACTTCTACGCCTTCAAATGGCTGGATTTTGGCTTTTAGCATTTCACAGGGAACAGAGCTTTCTCTCACTGGACAGGATAGTAAATGCTCACCTCTTTATGAAAGACTTTTTAGGGCCAAGTCCGACTGTCAATGGCTACAGTGATTTTTCTGGATTCAGTGATACATTTTCTTCAGTTAAGTAGTGAAGTATCATAACACATGAAAACATGATTTTCTTCTTATTTTATTATTTTGCGGTTTGGGGGTGCTGATCCCGGGGCCTCATGTGTACTTTGCAAGTGCTTATCAATGAGCTGTAGCCCAGCCACTTTTTAATTTTTTATCTTGAGACAAGGTCTTGCTAAGTTACACAGGCTTCCTCTGAAATGAGCAATGAAAAAAATTTTTATATGTATGGTGTGTACGCATACATATATACACACCCCTAATTGCTACCTACCTAATATAAAAAAAATCTCTTTGATCAAGTAAAAATCTCTTTAATCAAGTAAAAATCCAGAGCATATCTCTTCCTTCTTGGCAAAGTTAAAAACGCAGGAAGAGACTATAAGTAACAAAAATGCCTTTAAAACACTTGTTTCTAGAGTGAAAATAACTTCAAAAACTACAATGAATGAAGGAAGGAGGAGGTGCAGATTCGTTGTTGTTGTTAGGTGCTGTCAGGTCAGTGTCCAACTCATAGAGACCCTACCTAAAATAGGCAAAACACTATTGTCAGTGCTTCTCTGCTATTTGTAGGGCTTGCAATGGCTGATTGTTTTGTGGAATGGGTTGCCAGGTCCGTCTCCCAAGCCTACAGCACCTGGTATTCCCAGGCAGTCTCCCATCCAAGTACTAACCAGGCTCAACCCTGCTTAGCTTCTGAGATCTGACAGGATGAGAGCCCACAGCGGTACAGCTGCTTACAGGATGTGCAGACAGCATGCCATAAATATGACTCGCTAGCTGTATTCCATATCTAAACTTTTATATATTCAAAAAGAAGTTATATCGAAAGATCAAGTTTCAGATAAGGGCAGAGCATAATTTGCATTTTTTATAGATAGAAAATAGATACACTCATATAGCCAGATCTATTAGTCTTAACAGCACCAGGTACAATGCTAGAAAGGTGATTTAAGAACAGGCCAAATTGGGTGTAAGTCACAGCCCCATCGCTCAGCAGCTACACACCTGGCTTGTAACACTGCACAATGAACTGGCTTTTCTCTTGATAGCCACTGTACCAAGCGTTCATCTTTTCTTTCATCTTTGACTTTGGCCAAATTAATGAATTTCTAACACGCCTTTTGTTTATTGGCAAAATGTAGATGTTGTTGTTTTTGTCAGGTGCCCTCAAGTAAGGTCCGACTCATAGCAACCCTCACAGGGTTTTCTTTTCTTTTCTTTCCTTTTCTTGTTTTTTTTTTTTTTTAATTAATTAATTAATTTTTTTGCGGTATTGGGGGTTGAACCTAGGGGCTCGCGCTTGCATGCTCTACAAGTGCTGGACCACTGAGCTGCACCCTCAGCCCATTTTTTTACTTTTGGAGACAGGGTCTCGCTAAACTACACAGACTGCCTCTGGTCTCGAACTTGCGATCCTCCTGCCTCCGCCTCTGGAGTAGCTGGGATTACAGGCTTGAGCCCCATACCCGGCTTCCTCATAGGATTTTCAAAGGCTGTTTCCAGGTGGCTTTGGGAGTGGATTGCCACACCCTCCTCCCATTTATTTGCAGTGCTGGGGATCGAACCCAGGTCCTCAGAGTGTGGAGTGGCCCTCTACCAACTGAGCTAAACCCTGGCCCTGCAACTAATTTCTAGCATTCCTTTTGTTTATTGACAAAACGTAGATAACAATATCAAATAAGCAGGACTATTGTAAGGAACTAAAACAGAAAACAAACATAAGCAATGCCTGAGGGTCGTCATTATATTTCTCGTATCCACTCTGAAATGGCATTGAAAAAAGAAAGAAAATGAGAAGGATCTTGAAAACATCTCCCCTTCCCAGCCACAATCTTAATGTCGGGTGCTCTTTGCCATTTTCTTCCCCTCTTAGCTGGACAGTCAGATGCCTGCCCACTTAGAATGATCCCCAAACCTGCCTATGTTTGGAGGGCAAGGGAAATGAGAAAAGCAAGTCAACCCTAAGAGAAAACACAATGAGCAGAACCACTCTGAAATCGATCTAACCCAAATATACAACAATGGAGTCATTTTTAAACGGTTCTACTCAGCTCTGTCCAGGATAGGTCCACTAGTCCAATGCCTTCACAGTACTTACCACAGGTATCGTTGTTGTTGCTGCTGTTAGGTGCCATCGAGTTGGTGTCTGACTCATAGCGACCCTATGTACAACAGGCAAAACACTATCGCCAGTGCTTCTCTGCTGTTTATAGGGTTTTCAATGGTGGTTTGATTTTTGGGAGTGGGTTGCTGGGTCCGTCTTCCCAAGCCTAGAGCACCTGGTGTTCCCAGGTGGTCTCCCATTCAAGTACTAACCAGGCCCGACCCTGCTTAGCTTCCGAGATCTGACGGGATCGGATGCCACAGGGCTGCAGGCACCACAGGCATTAGTGCATTTCTTCTAAACACTCCACACTATCAGCCCAAAGAGCAGATTGATTTCTTCCCTCAGTACCTTGGAGTATTCCCACAACATATTTTAGACGACTGAATGCATGATTACCCTATGTATGCTTATTTATATTAAAACCATAAGAAAAGAAGTAACCTCTGGCCATTAAATCATCATGTTTACCTAAGTATTCACTGGCTGCCTCTGACGGTGCTTGGGACCTACACTGGCTGCAGAGTTCTTCCAGAAATGAGACAGGCACATTTGGGTGGTGGAGAAAAAGTTAAACAGGGAATTCAATTAGGGAGACAAGTAGAGCAAAGGGTGATGAACACTGTGACAAGCGCACACACAGGGCTGTGATAGGTACTAGCAGGAGGGTTCTGTCCAGGCCACATTAGCATCAAAGAAGGTGTGCTGAAGGCTTTCAACATAACAATCACATGATCAAGTTCCCTCTGCTTGGGTGAGGAACAACTCAGGAAAGTGAGTGAGCCACTCAGCAGACAAAGCCACTGAGATGTTCCTTAATTATGACTGAAATCTCCCCTAGCCACCCTCCCAAGAAAATACTCTTAAGTATTTTACGTACGGAGGCCTTAATCCCTACAACAGTACAATATAGGCAGAACATACCTGGGCATTTTTCTTTGAGTTTGAGAATATCTTGAAGCCCATTTGTGCCTTTAAAAGGATCTACAATATCCTTAAGTGAATTCATGAGCCCAAGAAACCTAAGTTCACAGCACAACACAAAGGAAATAAAGGGAGGTATCACCATGCCACGAGGATTCAGGGCCAAATGATGAGACTGCTTCCTATTTTATCATCAAATACAAACTCTCTGATAGTGATCCAATTATGAGCACAATAATGTATTTTTGAGAAGTCAGATGGAATAATGTAAAAAGAATGTCCAAGACAGGCACACCTGTAACACCAGCTACTTGAGAGGCTGAGGCAGGAGGATCTCGGGTTCAAGGCCAGCAGCAACTTGAACAACTTAGCAAGACTCTGATTAAATATAAAGTTAAGAAAGTAGAGCTGGGCGCGGTGGCACACGCCTGTAATCCCAGCAGCTGGGGAGGCAGAGGAAGGAGAATCACAAGTTCGAGACCAGAGGCAATCTGCATAACTTAGAGAGACCCCGTCTCAAAAAGTAAAAAAAATGGGCTGGGGGTGAAGCTTTGTGGTCCAGCACTTGCAGAGCATACAAGCACAAAGCCCTGGGTTCAATCCTCAGTACCACAATAAATAAATAAATAAATAAATAAATAAGAAAATGAAAGTGGGGCTGGGGTGCAGCTCAGTGGTAGAGCACTGGCCTAGCATGCATGAGGCCCTGGGCTCAATCTCCAGCACTGCAATAAGTAAATAAATAAATTTATACTAAATAAATAAAATGTCCAGTTTCTAGCTTTATGATGTCACACAAGTAACTTGCTCATTTGGTTAACTCTTTTTTTTATGTATGCATGTATGTATGTATGCATGTATGTATGTAGTAATTTACAGTACTTAGAGGGTGAGCCCAGGGCCTCACAAATACTTTGCAAGTGCTCTACCACTGGGCTGCACCTTCAGCCCATTTTTAATTTTTTTTTATCTGAAGACAGGGTCTTGAGAAGTTACACAGGCCACCTGTAGCCTTGAACTTGAGATCCTGTTGCCTCTGCCTCCCAAGTCACTGTGATTACAGGACTGCACCACCATGCCTGGCTCTATTCTCCTTATTTTTAAAAAGGCAGAAAATAGGTTGGGGGTCTAGATTAGTAGGCTGGTGCTTGCCTAACATATGCAAGGCCCTGAGTTCAATACCCACCATACACACACACACACACACACACACACACACACACACACACACACGCACACTGGAGAAAAACAACAACAACAAAAGCAGTTTAAAATAATGGAGAAGGAATACTATTTACTTCTCATGGTTAGACAAACAAATAAGTTGAGTCCATATGGAGCACCTGCTAGTCAGAGTGCTGGGTGCATACCAGACAATAAGTGACTGCTGTTTTAGGTGTGTTTCCATTAAAACACAGTCTCAGTTTATTCTGCTATATTAGTTTACTGGCCCGAATAGTCCTACAAGTTGTGCCTGGGACTCACTCTTCTGGCCCAAGAGAATTTTAAGGTATGTCACTTCCTATTAGCAACAGAACACAAAAAATGCTGTGCAAAAAGGTAATAGGATTGAATTCACACAGAAAGTAAACATTTACAAACCCTGGAAGCCATGAAAACAGCACTTAAATGCAGCAATAAAGAAGAGAAAACGGCATGCAGGAGAGGAGGAGTGCTGATGTCATGAATAGCACCCTTGCGTCAGAACAATTCCTCTGTAGCTCCCTGTAGGAGGGGTGGGGATTCCGGACCTCACCACTATCCACAATGTAAGGCATTTCGTCCAGGGGTGACATCTGGATGTCCACGCTGGACACCACCACTGTGCTCTAAAGGCTAGTATGCCTTGTAAAAATAATACAACTTCATTTGTGATAGTCACTGTTCAAATAAACATTTAAAAAAATCCTCATAAAAAATGAAGACGGCCTCCATTTCTCTGCTACTCCTTCCGAGGAAAGAAAGCATCTGACTTGCATTGCCTTCCGTATGGGCTCACTTTATTGAGCCTGGGGCAGCACAAATAAAAGGAAGGTCTCCTCACCCCATGGTGGTTCTGTACCAGGGATACTTCTGATTTCATCATCGCAGCAGCTGGCACGCCTCCCAGAAACATCCTGGGCGGGGTCTTAACAAGCATTTCAGGGCCTGCCTAAGCCTCTGGAAATGCTCACTACTGAGCTAGTCCCTATAGAAACTCAACGCCTGCGCTGTTAGAAACCCAAGCCAAGGTGAGGCTATGGGAAGCTAGCTGGCCAACTCCAGCTGCACCCCCAGGGGAGTTCCCAGCCACGGATGGCTGGCACCCCCTGGCAACCATGGACATGGGGCATGCTGGGCATATGGCAGGAGGACTTCAGCTGAATGCAGTACCAGCTTCTTTCTGCCCACCACACAGCAGAGGGACTCCGAGTGACTGCCTCTAGTCAAGTCTATCAGCCACAGAACTGTACCATTCAACCACACTCACAGTCACTTTTACGGTACTTTACTTAAGTTGGGGGAATTTATTGTGTGCCAACAGATAAAATAAGTATACAGGGTATACAGACTGAACTTGAGGAATTACCAAGGCAGTCATTTGCTTCAGTGTTAACTGACCTCTGCAGGTTCAACCTGGTGACTATTTATTTTTCTCTCCAAACCCTGGCACTTGTTTAAAAAGATTCTTCAGAGGAGCTCCCTTCAATTCTGTGTACCTGCTAGCCAGGTTTTATTCATTTACTTATTTATTTATGTATTTCCATAACCTGTTATGGTCTGAACGCTTGATCTCCAGACAGTGGCAGAAACAGGTTCCTGCGGGAAGCCTTTGAAGGTTTTGCCCAGCCACTGAAGGTTCTGTGTGTGTCTATCCTTCTGTCCATCTGTCTCTGGCCCTCTTTGAAGAGCTCTCCTCTGCCCTGCCTGGCCACGCCCTCCCACCAACACGGACAGAACCTCTGAACAATGAATGAATGCGTCCTCCGTCCTTCACGTCCTCTGTCCTTCACATACCTTGCCACGATGACGCAAAAGCTGACAACACAGACAACTGGTATGAAAGGAGTCAGTCTACTGCTGTGCCTAAAAGTGATGGCGTGCTTTTTAGGCCACTCGAGCTGGAGTTTGGGAGGAAAATGGAAGAGTCACAGATATGGGCTACAGAGGCCCAGGAGTCCTGCAAGCAGAGCTTAAGCGGCAGTTCTGGCAGGAGTCTGGAAGACCAGATTGCCAAAAGAAATGTAGAAAGGATGATGCTTACGAGGTCTCAGAGGGAAACAAGGACGATAGGGACTGGAGGCCATCCCTGTTACATTCTGGCAAAGAATGATGCCCGTGTCCTGAAAATGTGAGTGAGGCTAGACTCAAAAGTAATGGACTACTTAATTTGGCAAAAGAAATTTTAAGACAGGAAAACCTGGGGCATGGTTACTGATGGCTGCTTTTAGCCTGATTTATAATGAGAAAAATGAGCAGAAAGCAGAGCAGAAAGATTTGAAAAACATGTAGGCTGCCAGAAAAAAAGCCTATTTAAAGTTGCAGGCAAAAAGACTGGTTTTTAAAGAGATTACCGCCACTAAAGTGAAGCCCCATAGGAACAATGGGAAAGGCGGCTTCCGGACGCAACAGGAATTGGCCAGCCCCTCCCTTTCCTTCCTTAATTGTCTCTGTCAGGTAATTTGGTCACAGCAAACACAACAGCTAACACATCTGTCTATGGCTTTATGGGTGTCCTTCCTATTTCTTCTCTTTCACGCTCTGTCCAGGTCCACACACTTATTTAATGTCATTAAATGTGCCCTGGGCTCAAGGGTTAAGGGCAGCTCTACCCTTATGTTGGCCCAGAGCTCATCAACAGTATCTACTTCCACTTCTCCAGAAAAGAACACACTTCTCTGGAGGACATACAATCCAAAAGGAGTATTTATTGCTTAAATTATATTCGGTAAAATGTTTAAAAAAAAAATACCAGACGGCTAAACTTAAAATGCAAGCAATGTGCTTTTGTATCTCAGAGATTCATGTCAGAATTCTTCCATCGCCTCCCTCGAGGCACAAGTCAGCTTTTAGCACCTGCTTTTCTGCACTCCCCTCCTTGTTCAGTCACCTATTCATCCAGCCCCAGTGATGCCCAGGGACCCAGCAGGAACAATGATAAAAAGCAGCCCTGACCTTACAGAACTCAGATTGTGATAGAAAAAAAAAAAAAACAGATTTGTAAAGAAAAAAGCATGATTGAGTATGACAAGTGACATTCGAAACTGCAAAGGAACAACAAATGCTGTGGGGTGGACAGGGAGTAAATCCGTCTTCATTGGCAGAAATTCAGTGCGGAGACTGTATCACCTTTCCAACTGACAGACCGCCCCTCACTGAAGTCTTGTCATGATATACTTTGTCTACCTGACTCCACGTACTCCTTGGGGCCCTACAGGTAATTAACTGCTGGCATTTAAAAGCCTTACAGGATGAGAGTAGACTTCTACCAAGAAAGCTAAAAGCAGTAAGAAAACACCACTTGTTCTGTAAAAATGAAAAAAATAAAATAAAATAAAATCTGGATAATCTACAAAGTACTTTTTGAGCCTTTTAGAGAACTGAGGTCACCAAAGCTGGTAAACTGAACTCAAAAGATCAATAAGCCTCCCCAAAGAGAGAAGGGGCCCGGGTCATGCTTCCTTCACCTTTAGCGGAGGACAGATGTGGCAGCCGTAAGAGAAAGAAGCAGCTGAAACATTAACAAACTCCTAAGAGGCTCAGTGTGGGCTAGCGTAACAGCTAATGCTCCGGAGACTGCACCATGCTCACGCCCACTACTCCCCCGAAGCCTCAGGACTCAGGAAGGAGAATGGAGGGAGAGCCTTCAGCTCCTATGGCCTACAGACTAGACACCTCTCGGGGACAGGAAAAGCAAAAACCTAAACACCCTGCTTGTAGCCCACACTCTCTCTGGTGGAAAGCAACAATCATCTGCAATTCGGGCCAGACAACTAACCCTCACAATCAATGTCCTCCTCCACCTGCCCTGATCCAACTAAAGGGTTAAAAGCAAAGCAGGAGGTTACTGCGGGAGGAGTGGGTGGTGACTATAATGAGAAGACATCCTCCTGGGACTACAGGGATGCATTGACAAGGGGTTGACCAGCAATTTTATGTAAATGGTATTCCATGCCATCCGCTATTTGTCCATAGTCAAATATGGAAATGAAACAATCTAAATAAGCTTCAGTAATGAAACTCTGTACATATCTTCTATATAACTTCTAACAATTTCTTTGGCATGATAAACAGTATAGCATTCACTTGCATGCAACGGCACGCAAAAGGTTTTGCAAATAAATCCAGCTTCACTCCACTTTCCTTTTTTTTCCTCATCTCTATTTTTTATTTTTTATTTATTTATTTATTTATTTATTTACTTATTTATTTATTGCGGTACTGGGGGTTCAACCCAGAGCCTTGTGCTTGCATGCTCTGCAAGTGCTGGACCACTTGGCTGCACCCCTAGCCCAGTGTTTTACTTTTTTTTGAGACAGGGTCTTGCTAAATTACACAGACTGCCTCTGGTCTTGAACTTGCGATCCTCCTGCCTCCACCTCCCAAGCCACTGGGATTACAGGCATGCGCCATGGTGCCTGGCTCCACTTTCCTTTTGAAGAGCATGCTCTACACGCTCTAGTGGGATTCTTTCCGACATCAATGACTATTTTTTCTCTAAGACATAGTCTTAAATTCCCTGAAAGTAGCTGGGCACAGTGGCACACACTTGTAATCCCAGCAACTCAGGCAGAGAGAGGACGATCATGAATTCAAGGCCAGAGGTAACTTAGCAAGATCCTGTCTCAAAATAAAAGCAAAAAATGGGCTAGAGGTATAGCGTGGTGGTAGAGTGCTTGCAAAGCATGTATGAGACCTGGAGTTCCAGTACCACCAAAAAAAAGGGGGGGGGAGGTTCCTGCAAGGTGAGTCTCTATAAGGGGCTCTTTAGAAGTACTGGAGGAATTGCCACATTCTGTGCTATATTCACTTGAGTCATTGGTTATCCATTTCCTGGCTATTTCTAGTAGAAATTGTTCATATCTCACTTTATTTTGTAAATTGTCATTGTTGTTGTTGTTGCTGTTGTTAGGTGCTGTCGAGTTGCATCAGACTCAGAACGACCCTAAGTACAACAGAAGGAAACACTCCAACACTGTGCCATGCATGGCACTATTAGTCGTCCTCTGCTACTCACAGGGTTTTCAATGGTGGATTGTTTCAGGAGTGGGCTGCCAGGTCCTTCTCCCTAGCTTTGACTATCTGGTATTCCCAGGTGGTCTCACATCCAAGGACTAACCAAGCTGACCCTGCTTAGCTTCCGAGATCAGGCAAGATTGGATGCTAGAGTGCTATGGCTGCAGACTTGCAAAGTGTAGCTACAGTAAAATTTAGATGCATTAAATAAAGCATAATTGATCACAAAGAATGCTACTTTTATGTCATTGTAACTATCTTCCAATAAGCCATCATCTTCCAGATCACTACTGTATATTTTAAAGTCACTCTGACAAAGTGAGAATCATACGAACTGTCTGCACATAATTCATTGAAAACTTCTTCACTGTTGCAATGTGTCAGGTTTGAAATTTTTGCAATACTAAAGTAGTCATGAAACCTTAACATCTAGAAAAATAATTTTTTATAATACAATAAACATGATCAAGAAAACTTTTACAAGATTCCATATTACTCCGAGTTTTAGAGATTGCATAAGCTAATGCAAATGCTAACAAATTTGGGCTTGAAAACAAGAGTTTATTTGTGACTGGGCAATAATTTGTTAATATGAAGTATTCAAAGCTTCTATTAGAAAGCAGAAAGGGCCCAGTTCAATAATCTAAACTTCCAATTAAAGAAATTAGCAAACAAAAGGCACATTAAGCCCAAGGAAACAAAAGGAGGAAATAGAGACCAGACACCAATGAAATTACACACATAAAAATATAGATAAACAATTGATAAAAGAAGCTGTTTCTTGAAGTGCTCAATAAATCTGATCAAAAGACTCACTGCTTTGGGAAAAACTGTGGCAAAAAGATCTCCTTGAATATTGAAAAATAAAGATGTCACATTGAAGACCAAGGTGTGTCTGACTGCATCATATGGTTATGAAAGCTGGACATTGAACAAGGGAGACAGAAGAATTGATTCTTTTGAATTATGGTCCTGGAGACAAATATTGAATGTATAATGGACTGCCAAAAGAACCAACAGATCTGTCCTAGAAGAGTGCTCCTTGGAAGCAAGGATGGCTAGATGGCATCTGACATATTTTTAACATGTAGTCAGGAGGGACCAATCCCTGGAGGACATCATGTTTGGGAGAGTGGCAGGTCAATGAACAAAAGGAAAACCCTCCACTAGACGGATTGACACAGTGTCTGCAACAATGGGTTTAAACATAAATAAGATTGTGTGCCTGATGCAGAATCCGGGAATGTTTCAATCCACTGTACATAGGGTCGCTATGAGTTGGACTCGATTCAACAGAACCTAACAACGACAATACCAATAAAACTGATAAGGCTCTATGCCGACTGATCAAGAAAAAGAATAAACACTTAATTATTAATGTCAGAATAATAGCAACATTACCACACATTATATTCATTAAGAGAGGAGAGTGCTATCAGTTTCACACCAATAAATCTGATGATTCAGGTGGGATAATCTCCTTAACAGATGCAAACTAGCAAAGGTCGCTCAGTAAGAAAAAGATGATGAGGTTGGAACTCTATTTTTAACAGATAACTAAATTCATAATTCAAAACTTCTCTCAAAGACAACCCCAGACCCACATGGCTTCACTGGTAAATTCTGCCACACATGGAAGGCAGAACATCACAATTAATAGTGAAGTATTGAACCCACTCACCTCCCACTGTGACCAGGAACAAAGAAAGAACAAGGTCCTCTTTCACATCTACTCTCCATTATAGTGGGGAACCAAAAATAGTACAGTGAGAGATGAAAAAGAAATATAAAAGAAGTAATTCAGGTTAGAAAATATAAAGCAAGACTGTCTTTATCCACAGACAAAATGATCTAGAAAATCCTGAGCAATCTACAACAGGTGTGTGCCACCACACCCAGCATAATAATTAGCTTGAAGAGGAACACACATTGCATGCTACCTTTCTGCTTACTCTTTTTTTTTTTTTTTTTTTTTTTGTGGTACTGGGGGGTTGAACCCAGGGTCTCGCGCCTGCATGCTCTGCAAGTGCTGGATCACTGAGCTGCGCCCTCAGCCCTATTTTTTTTTTTTTTTTTTTTTTTTGAGACAGGGTCTCGCTAAATTACGCAGACTGCCTCTGGTCTTGAACTTGCGATCCTCCCACCTCCGCCTCCCGAGCCGCTGGGATTACAGGCGTGCGCCACCACGCCAGGCTACCTTACTCTTTTCTTTGCTACATCTTAACACTTTCTCCAGACATAAAGCTTTCTCTAACTGGATTAGTTCCAGATACACAAGGAGGTGAATTACTGTCATTAAGTAAATGTAACATGCATTATACTTTAAGATATACAAAGTTCAGCAAAAAAGTATCAAGGAGAGCTAAATATTACAGCTGCCATGTGTTGTTCATAATCTTGATACCTGATCAGCACAATCTACTACTCCAAGTGCTTTCATATCCATTATCGCACTTTCCTGCATCCATCAGAAGAATCCTCAGCTTTGGGTAAATGAGCATCAGCATTGTATTTGATACTTTCCTTGAGACAACACTCTACTACAGCATCCAGAAACAGTACCAGACATAAGCTTCCCTTCTTGTCACAAATATTTTTTAAATGTACTCAAAGGGTGACGTTCAGTAACCTACATCATTTCTACCGCCCCATCAAGAACATTCTTAAGTGAAACTGGTTTGGGTGTTTTGTTGGTTGGTTTTTGTTTGTTGTTTGTTTTTTGTTTTTAAGCTGTTGGTACCTGGCAATGAAAAATAAAATTACCACCAGCAATGTTTGGTACCACTACCTTGGTTTCTGCTAAGGAGTTTTACCTAGTATTGCTTTTACATTATCAGAAAAAAATATTAACAGAGAGAAAAAGGCAAAACTAACATTTTCTTCTTAGAAAACACCATTTTGACCTTGTAGGCTCTCTGTGAGAATCTCAGAACCTCCAGGGGTTCACATTTTGGGCCACATTTTGAGGACTGCACTAATCCACTTCTGCAACCATGTCAGCTTTTCCTTGCTTCAACAACCAAGACAACCACTGCTCTTATCTGGTGGGGTTTTTTGTACATCAACTTCATAAACCAAAGCAATTTGCTGGTGTCTTACATTCAAAATGAAACTCTCTCTCTCACTCATAAATACAGTAAAAAATGCCCAGTACTACTTATTTGCAGCTGGGATTTAGCTCAGTTGGTACAGCACAGCGCTGCGCTGCAGTGTCTGAGGTCCCGAGTTCAGTTCCCAGCACCCCAAAAATGGGAGAAGGGCCTGGCAATCTATTCCCAAGGCAATCCTGAAACAGCCACTGAAAACCCTATGAGGGTCGCTATGAGTCGACCCAACTGGACAACACCTAACAACAACAAACAAATGTAAGAGTTCCTGTTTGTTAGTTCATTTACTTATCTGTAGAGGAAAATGTTCTTGGAATGTTTTTGTTTTTTCCTGAAATCTAAGGAATTCTGGGCTGGGAATACTGCTCAGTAGTAGAGTACTTGCCTAGCATGTGCAAGGCCCTGTGTTCAATCCCTAGCACTGCAAAAAGTAAAAGAAAAAAATCTCCCAGGTACGCAACAGTGGTTTGAGAATTAGGAGCTGTATCTGCAAGAACAGACCCCTCATGATTATTAGCTAGGGAAAAAATATGATGTCAGATACTGCATCTTTCTATCAAACTTCTTTTAAATAAAGGTAAGAGAAGCAGGCACAGACATCTGCATACCAAACCTAGTCTCCAAGGGCTCACAATCCAGAGGAAATGAGGCAGAAGGTAGCAATACCATCAGCATAAATGATAAACTGTCAGTGCAGGGAAAGAATTACAAAAACTAAGTAAGGAGGAAAGGGAAAAAATAGGAACTAAGGTTGAATTCACATTTTCAGCAACACAAAGACAAAAGATACCGAAATCTCTGAACAATAAAGAAACAGACACCTACATGCACAACTAACAAGTAGTATTTGAGAAAATAAAGCCAAGAGAAAAAACGCCTAGCTTCTGAGTTTGAGGTACTATCAGTTTACAAATGGGACACTCAGCACAGAGTGGAAATTCTCCCCACAGAGCGGCTTCATCTGGCCAGAAACCCTGGATCAGCACATTACTCACTGTCTCCCTATTCAAGCCGCCATCCTCTCTTTAGTACTATCCAGCTCTTGTCTTCTCCCTCTCTTTAATTATAAAAATCAGAAATGGGTCCTGGGAATGAAATCACAGAGGGAAGCTTCAGAAACAAAGAAAACTTACTAAAAAGCAAAGAGAAACTTTCAGTGTTTGGTTTGTTTGGGGTAAGTGCTATTATTCTTTCCCCTCATTACTTTTATATGAAAAGGTATTTTAAAGTAATTACCAAGACATAGATACTGAAATGGTCCATCCCGTGTTGTCCACAGCATTTCCTATCAGATTGCAAACTGGTCCCAGCCTTTAATATGCATAGGGAGCCTGCAAATAGGAAGAAGTGGCTTGGAAACCATTAAGACCTCAGTGGCAGAAGCTTTTGTCTGCCAGAAAGGAGGAAAGTCGCAGAAAAAAAGGAGATTTTCTATTAGGTTGAATGAGATGGGAGGAGAAATCCCTTCTCTTTCCCAGGGTACTGAAAACAAGAGATTCTGCAGAAGTCACTAGAGGGGGAGGGGAGGTAAAGGCAAGTCCATATTGGTAATACAGAGTTCATTCACATGTTCAATTGAACAGGTATCTATAGGTCAGCTTGGAAATGAAGGGAAAGTCGGAAAGATGACTGAAATTCACGGAATACTTGTTGTTGTTGTTAGGTGCCATCGAGTCATAGCAACCCTATGTACAGTAGATCGAAACACTTCCCAATTCTGTGCCATGCACACGATCTTATTTATGTTTAAGCCCACTGTTGCGGACACTGTGTCAATCCATCTACTAGAAGGATTTCCTCTTTTGCGTTGACCTGCCACTCTCCCAAACATGATGTCCTTCTCCAGGGATTGATCTCTCCTGACTACATGTCCAAAATACGTAAGACACAGTCTGGCCATTCTTGCTTCCAAGGAGCACTCTGGTTGCACTTCTTCTAGGACAGATCTGTTGGTTCTTTTGGCAGTCCATGGTATATTCAATAGATGTCTCCAGCACCACAATTCAAAAGCATTAATTCTTTTTCTGTCTCTCTTGTTCAATGTCCAGCTTTCACAACCATATGATGCCACTAAAAATACCATGGCATGAGTCAGACGCACCTTCGTCTTCAATGTGACATCTTTGCTTTTCAGTACTCTAAAGAGATCTTTTGCCACAGCTTTTCCTAGAGCAATGCGTCTTTTGATTTCTTGGCTGCTGCTTCCAGAGGTGTTGATTATAGAGCCAAGCAAAGCAAAATCTTGGACAACCTCAATCTTTTCTCCATTTATTGTGAAGTTGCGTGGTGACCCAGTCGTAAGGATATTTATTTTGTTGATATTTAGTAACCTATAGTGAAGGCTATGAATACCAACATATTTTGGTTTCATGGTCTCGTTCATGGCTCACAACTCCTATATCATAAAGCTAATGATCAGCAGACTGTGAATTCACATCAGACATGTCAGATTCCAAAGCACATGGTGACTCGCATCTGTAGTAATATGATTGATATCAAAAATGTGTCACATTCCCAAAAATGATCTGATTTAGAACAGAGATCAGAATCTCTCTGTCAAAGGATGAGATGATAAATATTTTAAACTTCATGAGCCCGTACAGTTTCTGTTACAACTGTCCAATTCTGTTATTGTAGGGGAAGATACAGACAGCAAATAATTGAGCCTATATTCCAATAAAACTTAATTATGGACACAGAAATTTGAATTTCATACAATTTTACATGTCAAGAAATTGTTTTTCTTTTCAGCCATTCTTAGCTTCCAAGTTTTAGCTTCTTTAAAATATGCCCAATTGAAAGCAAAAATTCTAACACACCTAAAGTGGTTTTTAATGAATAAGCACAATGATTACAATACAAATGAAGACTACTAAACAAGTGCCAGCGCTGGGATTTAACTCAGTTGGTAGAGCACTGCTCTGTAGTCTCTGAGGTCCCAAGTTAGAAACAGATAAACTCACAATTAAAGTTGGAGACTTCAAAAAATGTCTCATTAGGAGATAAAATAGGTAGTTAGAAACAACATATAAAAGAAAAATACCATCAACCAACTGGATTTAACTGACATTTATGGAACCCTCAACCCCAAAGCAACAGAATATATATGGTTTTCATTGCCTCTGCAGCAATCACCAAAACATAACATAGGTAAAATAGCAATCCTTAACAAATTCAAAAGTACTGAATTCATCTAAAGTAGCATCTTTGAATATAATGGAATCATCCTACAAATCAAAAACAGATAACAAGATATTCTCTAAACACATGGAAAATGAAAAATACCTTTATAAGTAAGCTTTGGGTCAAAAAAATTTCAAAAGAAATTAGGAAATATTTAAAAAAAAAAAAAAAAACCGAAACTGTAACATCAAAATTTATAGGATGTAGCTATTAAAGGAAAATTATAACTCTAATATTTATATATAGAAACAAATCAACAATCTAAGATCCACCCAGAAAAACTAAAAGGACAAAATAAGTCCAAATCAGTAAGAAAGTTTAAAGAGGAAAAAAACAATAAAATCGAAGGCTAGAAATCAATAGGGAAAATCAACAAAATGAAAGTCATTCTTTGAAAAGATCAATCAAAGGGACAGAATTCTAGATACTCAGACAAGGAAGGAACAAAGAGAGGGAGGAAGGAACACAAATTACCATTATCAAAAATGAAATCGGTGATATCACCACAGACCCCACAGATATTAGAAGAATAATAAGGAAATATTAGGAACAAGTTTACACATGTAAACTCAACAACTTAGAAGAAACAACCAATATCTTGAAATCCAAGAATCACCAAAGCTCAGGGAAGAATTAAGCAGGATAGTCCTATGTCTATAAAAGAATTTGAATCTGTAGATAAAAACTGTCTGTAAAAGAAACTACCTAGATATTTTTACTGAAAAGTTCTACAAAAAAAGTTAAGACATACAATTTTCACATAACCTCCTTGGGGTGGGGCTGATGGTCACTTTTGGCACTCATCTACTCTCACAACTCTATCTACCATTAAGTGCTGGTGACTTCAAGGCATTTTCACTGGGTCAGACTCATTTCATAAGCACCAGACCTAAATTTCGGCATGTCTTTAAGTACTTCCTGAGTTCAAAAGAGTTTACAAAAATTATCTTATTTAATCTTCAAAACTTTATAGAAGTCATCAAAACGAGCAGCCATTGGCCTTACATTATAAGGCACTTCCCTTCCACCTATAGATAAAAAACCATGGCTTTCCTCTCTCAAGTAAGACATTCCATCTTCTCCAGATACAAGGGACCAATGCTGATGCATAGGGGGGCAAGGTACCCTATGTGATATATAATGGACAAAATGTTGAAATAATTCTGCATCTATAACATTCATGTCTATAATGATTTTAAAAATTAGCCAGGCTCTATGGTGCATGCCTGTAATCACAACAACTTGGGAGATGGATGCAGGAGGATTGCAAGTTCAAGGCCAGAGGTAGCCTGTGCAACTTAGCAAGACCCTGTCTCAAGATAAAAAATAAAAAAGGCTGGATGTGCAGCTCAGTGTAGAGCACTGGCCTAGCATGCACAAGGCTCTTGCAGCACTGGAAAAACAAATGAAATTCAGTTAATAAAAATTAATCTTTGCAACAAATCTTATGTCAACATCAATTTGGCCACCCTGATTCAACTAGTAAGTAGAACAGTAAGAAAAGAATTGCACAAGGAGCACTCTAAGCATAAGCAGCAAGGAAAACAGAAAGGAGCAGCAAGCGTGCAACTGAGGCAGTAGGCATGAAGGCCACTGAGGCTTTCTATCCTGGCCGCATGAAGCTGGGAAGACAGAGCAGTAGTGGGCCACTCAGAGCAAGGGAAGACAGGATGGCCATACCCCACGCCAAAACAACAGGGTTCCGTCACTGAAATTCAGGGCATCCACTGGGCACTAAATAGCCTGGAATCCTATGATCCGTTCAGCACCATGACAGATACAAGAGTGAATGGAACAAACCCATTCCTGCCATCTTGGGTCTTAGAGCCTAGCAAGGGAGATAAGACCTTGTAAAAAAGTTGGGAGAAAGGATGGACAGAATTACCAAAGAAAATAAGACGTCCTCCAAATGTGGTACACACCAGTAATCAACAAGCGTGAAGGATGAGGCAGGAGAATCACAAGTTCAAGGACAGCCTGAGTAAGACTTTTTTAGGGAGACAGGGTTTAGCTTAGTTGGTAGAGCACTGTTCTGTGCTCCCTGAGACCCTGGGTTTGATCGCCAGCACCGTAAAAGTGGGAGAAGGACCTGGCACTCCACTCCCGAAACAATCCCCAAAACAATCAGCCACTGAAAACCTTGTGAATAGCAGAGGGTTGCAAGTGCCTTTATGTTTTAGTTTAAACCTTTCTTAAAATATTTTGTCTGTTTTGGTTTCAAGGTATGTATTTATTAACATTTGGCAGACAAAACAAAAACTCCTACCTAAATGTAAAGGCATCACTAGGGTCTATTAGACCCGTACTTCACCAATTAAGTAATGGTGCAGAGACGATAGTTATCATTGCTGGGTTTTGAACACAGGATTTGCTGGGTATGCTCAATAACATCCACTCAGAAGATGCTAAATGAGCATCAGTTATGAGCACAAACTACCTATATGCTGAGTCTAGAGTGATAACCAAGACACAGCCTCCTTCCACCCAGGTCATGCTGCCATATGTCTGCTGTTCACTAGCCTCAAAGGGAACCTGAGCCCTCTCCATGGTTACAGGAATAGTCAGAATCGAATAGGAAATCCATACCTGTATCAGGTCACACTACCTCGCCTTAGTCTATCTCTCAAAACAGTCCTGCAGTTGATGATGGCATAAGTTTTCAAAACAACATGTGGAACAAGGTTGAGGCTTGCTATACTTTATTTTCTCTAATACCCAGATGATAAACACACAAGTACAAAAAATATCAAAAATTAAACCTTTTTTAATAAGTGTTTTCCTAATAAGCTAAATTTGGAGTCAGTGTCTCCAAACTTCTTCCCTCTGCCAGGCTGGCATATCTGTTGACCATAAGGAAGTTATTTTAACAGCTCATTAATTGAAAGAAACACAGCTCCTCCTGCAACCTATGGTGTCCACCTGAGCAAAGGTACCTGCTCCTAACTTGACAAGAACAATTAAATGATCTAAAACGGCTTACTTTCCCTTTAGTTCTGTTTCTGAGACCAATGTGGTAATAATGTCCCGTTTAGCAAAAAGAGAATCAGGACCAACAAGTGTACAGGTTAAAAATCAAATATATATAACCATGTGGACATCACTTAGAACAATGCAAGCGATTTCTTCATACAGAGATTTTTTTCCTGAAGACTTATATCCTACACACACAAAGGAATGCACATAGGGGGAGATACATACAGACACATGCACCTATGCACAGGCACACTCAGTAACAATTTCTGAAAATATTCAAACAAAAATTCTGAACACTGATTTTTAAAAACATAACTTTTAGAGCATGGCTGTGTGAAAAGGTCCAATAATATTAAAAAGAACTCTTTAAGCCTCAATTCTTCATTATTCTGGAATCCATCACAGCCTCTCATGGCTCCATGAGTTTGTACATGCTGGCATCCTTTCTTTTTCTTCACTCTCACTAAGCTCTACCCTCACATCTCAACTGTACCATTCCTGTGACAGCTTCCCCCTAATACAACCAGGAGTTACACTCTCCAAGAACTATTCCAGCATTTGGCCCCATTTCTACCAGGACAACATCACAGTGGATACTGCTTTTTATCTCCTTCACGTCTTTCTCATGTCTCTGCACATCTTAAAAACAGGGTATATCTTCTTTACTCTCCTCCTTCTCCAGTGAGTTCACTATCCAGCACTCATTCCTTCACTATCTTTTATTGAATACCTATTGCATGTCAGTCATGGATAGGTGCTGGGGATATAGCAGTGAGCAAAGTGAGGGAGTTTGCAAGGAGTTTATTCATAGCCTGTAGGGAGACAGAGGATAAACGGATCATCTGTCAGATAGTAAAGGAGTGCTCTCCAAAGATAGAACAAGGAGGAGATCTGAGGAGGGAAGAGGTACTTTGCACGTAACGTTGATCACACTGTATTCAGTTCTACTGTATGCATCCTAGTAGATTGCAGTTTCTTATGTCAGGAGCTATTTATTCTTCATGCTCCTAGTCGTTAGCACAGCATCAACAAAACAGAATTATAAAATAATAATAGCTAAACTTTTTGAGTGTTACGACCTCTCAGGTAATGAATGCTTTACATCTTTTAGAGTATTTAATTCCCAACAACCCTCAGGATTACTTTTACTGTAGTCCACATGTTACCCAACTGAGGAAATTCAGATAGGGAGGGAAAAGTCACTTGCCTCAGGACACACAGCTAATAGGTGTGCAGGACAAAACAGATTTAAGATTGGGTCTCATTTGCAATCACTATCTTCTTCCCCAAAGTGCTATCTTCCCCCATAATAGTGAACATTCACAGTCATCTTACATCCAAACTGGAATTCCACATTATGGTGTAAAATACATGGAAAAATGTCTTGTGTTGGCCCAGAAACTGTCCCAAAAGCCCTGGATAGGGGCAGAGAGTAAGCTGGTCCTGAATTTAAACATCAACCACTCTGAGGTCTCACGGATATGGGAGAGTGAGCTCAGCCCTCTGAGAGGCAGCAGATGAGCAGCAGGAAAACAGGCAGGTGGCAGACACACGTCCCAAGGCTGGGTGGCTTCCTATCACGGTGCATTTATAAAGGAGAAGTAAAGAATCATGCGGATTCAGAATATGAAACTCACGCTGGGCATGGTGGTACACGTCTATAATCCCAGTGGCTCGGGAGGTGGAGGCAAGAGGATTGCAAGTTCGAGACCAGAGGCAGTCTGCATAACTTAGCGAGACCCTGCCTCAAAAAGTAAAAAAAATGGGCTGGGGGTGCAGCTCAGTGGTCCAGCACTTGCAGAGCATGCAAGCGTGAGGCTCTGGGTTCAACCCCCAGGACAGCAAAAAAAAAAAAAAAAAAAAAGAACATGAAAATCATTCACATGATTTGTACTATTTAGTTCCAGAGACTAATTAGCTTCAAAGATTCCAAAGTACAAAAGCTGCCTCCACTTGCCCACAGCCGCCATGACAACGTCTCACTACATCACAATCTAATGGCAATTACAAGCCAGCGTGGGCAGCTGCAAATCACAACAGAACGGACTCATGGCAGCCGACAGTGTTTACCTGCCACAACCCACATGCTTCAGATTTGGGGCTGCATGACAATACAACTGTAATAATTATTGGTTTGAGGAGTAGATGCTTTCTGACAGGCCTGACTACGGTGACACATGCTTTATGTAAAACTAACATTCATAAATATAACTAGCAACTTTTAAACATGGGTCAGGTGCCAAGTATTAGTAAATATAACATTTTAATAGAGAAAAATTAACAGGTATCTAGAGGGGCAGAGAAGGAAGAGGAAAAGACCTGATTTATAAAAATGCTATGGGGAAGGGGGATCCTCAAAACACGAATAAGCACATGGAATAACAGCAACAAAGCACTGCCTAGTATTGAATGCCCAGAATTCAGGTACTAACTCCTGTGAGGTCACTGAGCTCTAGGTCACTACAAATCAAGCATGTTTTGAAGTGGATCCCCAAAGGAAAATCCCTCTTCTTTGCCCCTAAATAGCCTTTGTTGTTGTTGTTAGGTGCTGTAGAGTTGGTATCCGACTCATAGCGACCCTCATAGGGTTTTCAATGGCTGACTGTTTCAGGATTGCCTTGGGAGTGGATTGCCAGGCCCTTCTCCCATTTTTGCGGTGCTGGGAATGGAACTCAGGACCTCAGAGACTGCAGCACAGCGCTCTACCAACTGAGCTAAATCCCAGCCCAAATAGCCTTTAGTTCCCTGTTTTTATAAATAGCCTTTGCTCCTTGATGCCTTTTTGTGTCTTGACTTTTAGGTAATGATTACTTAAAGTTGCCATTAATGTTTGTCTAAATTGTTGTTTCTTGTAGGTCATCTTGTAAGTTACTGTTTTCTCACATAAGTTACAAAACTGTTTCAACTCGGTAAACTGCTTAACTTACATAAAACCGGCTCCTTTGGTCTCTGTCTTCACAAGTTACAAGATTCTTACTTGAGTTACTTTCAGGACAGCCTGTGTGATAAACTTCCTGCAAGAATTTATACCCTCTCCATCTCTTCTGGGACTTAGCTCAGTTGGTAGAGTGCTGCGATGCAGTCTCTAAGGTCCCGAGTTCAATTCCCAGCACCGCAAAAATGGGAGAAGGGCTTGGCAATCCACTCCCAAGGCAATCCCAAAAGTCAGCCATTGAAAACCCTATGAGGGTCACTATGAGTCGGATACCGACTCAACGACACCCAGCAACAACAACAACCATCTCTTCCTGGCAATAGGGTTGCTAATGGATTTTCTGCTTCTGTAAACGTGCTTTTGCACTGTTTACTCCTGAGAGCCCGCCTACCTAAGAGACTCTATAAAAGGTCAAGCTCCCCTTCCTTTGGGGCTCAGACATGGCAGATGACTCTACTGAGCCTTCTGGGTACAATAAATCCTCCTGACTTGGCCCTGTTCTCTCTTGTCACCTGTGTTTCCCACAACATCTTGTGGGGCTCAAGGTCTGGGACTGGAGATGAAAAGTTTATTGTCTCCTTTGCCTGCAGACCTGGGAGCCCCAGGCCAGGGGAGACCTGAGACCTGAGGTGCTACCAGGTAAGGCTTAAGCCTGGAGAGGGAACTAGCCCTCCTGCAACCTGGTGCCCCCACCCTCGCTGAGCAACAGAAGCTGTGGGGCTTCAGGAAAACTTCAGGGACAGTACACTACAGGAAAGGTTCAGGCCGGGGGCCCTAGGAGGAAATACACGTGCATTTAGGACAGACAGGGAGCGTGATCACCTCCCGTGGGCACACTAGTAGTCTCAGTTTGGGAAAATCAAAGGGGAACTGTGACCTTCATTAGAACAGGAATATTTTCCTCCACCAGGCAGTGGAAGCTCGTGTGGAAGTGCTGGAGTGAACAGTGTATGAGTGTGTGGGGCTGCAAGCCCAGCAGCATGGGCCATACATCCCAGGTAAGTGCAGAGTTCCACAAGGGGGACTGGGGTGATCCACATACAACCTACCATGGACTAGCATCTGTGGGGAGTTAGTTCAAGGTTTGTATAAACCCACCAATGCTAAATGGCACCTGAAATACTCCCATAAGGGAGCCGGCTATAGTGGAACAAATCATAAGTGAAAGAGCGCAATGTGCTGAAACAGAGAAGAATGGGTGGCAGCATGTCTAAGCCCACTCCTCTACAATGTGTGATGAAAAACTTTACGAAGGGATTTACCAGGAGCTATGAGACAAAACTGAGACCCTAGGAACTAAGGAAACTCTATGAAATAGAATGGCCTTCTTTCAATGTCAAAGAAACGATAGATAGAACAATAACTGGCCATGTACATCAAGTGGTGACCAGAGTCAGAGGACCAGGACACCCAGACCAATTCCCTTACACTGACTCATGGTTAAACAAAGTTCAAACCAGGCCCTCATGGCTAGAGCCCTGCTTGGCCAGTATTCAAAGAACTCCTCCTAATGTTATATTTTATTTAATACCGAGGAGAACCAGAAAGTGACTCAAGTTGTCCTCCATTGGCTACAGAACAACTTCCCAGTGGGAACACTGAACATTCAGATTTTTGCATAAGGCCCATTCCCAGAAACAGACACACACTGAGTTTCAAATGAGACAGAGGGACTGCAAGTCCTAGAAAGATATCGGGAAGTGCTCTTGCAAGGCTTAAGAGCAGAGGGGGAGAAAGGGCATATGGGGAAAATCTCAGAGGTACTTCAGGGGGCCCAAGAAAGTCAACCTGCAGCCATACTGCTGTGGTGACAGATCCTGTCAGATCTTGGAAGATAAACAGGGTCAGGCCTGGTTAGTACTTGGACAGGAAGCTGCCTGGAAACAACAGGTACTGTAGACTTGGGAGAAGGACCCAGCAACCCACTCCCAAAAAACAATACACCATTAAAAACCCTATGAATAGCAGAGAAGCACTGGCATTAGTGTTTTACCTGTTGTAGATACGGTTCCTGTGAGACAGACACCAACTTGAAGGTACCTAACAACAAGAAGCCTGCAGCCATAGCCCTGTGGCATCCGATCCCGTCAGATCTCGGAAGCTAAGCAGGGTCAGGCCTGGTTAGTACCTGGATGGGAGACCGCCTGGGAACGCCAGAAGCTGTAGGCTTGGGAGAAGGACCTGGCAACCCCCTCCCAAAAATCAATCTGCCATTGAAAACCCTATGAACAGCAGAGAAGCACTGACAATCGTGTTTCCCCTGTGGTACAGAGGGTCGCTATGAGTCGGATACCGACTCGACGGCACCTAACAACAACAACAACAACAAGAAACTCAGAGCCAGTTCTATGAGAGGCTGTGTGTGGCAGGATACACCATTTGATCTGGAAGCAGCTGACAACCAATGCGTGGTGAATGCCACTTTTGTGGGATAAGCACAGGGGGACATCAGGTGAAAACTGCAGAAACCAGAGGAATTTGCTGGAATGAATGCCACACAGCTCCTCCAGGTGATGACAAAGGTCTATGTTAATGGAAATCTAGAAGAGAAAAACGAGGCTGACCAGAGGCTTAAAAAGAAGGTGGATTTGCTGGTAGCAGCCCTCACAGAAAGAGGAAGAACAGCTAACAGGGAACCAGGAAGTAGGGAAAAGAAGCCTCTTCTCTGGAGAACTGAACAGGAAAGGGCATTTAAACAAATAAAGGAGGCCTTCACTCAGGCTCTGGCTCTGAGACTGTCAGATGTGACAAAGCTGTGCTTTGTATACATCCATGAGTGAAGAGGAAGGCTACAGAAGTCCTAACTCAGATTACGGGATCATGGCATCACCCAGTGCCATATTCATCAAAGCAGATAGATCCTGTGGCTTTGGGATGGCCTCCCTGCTTAAAAGCTCTGCCCATCACCACCCTGTTGACAGAAGAGGCTGACAAATTAACTATGGGAAAACAACTGACTATTCGAGTCTCAGTCTCAATTATAACTCTAATGGACCAGAGAGGGCATTACTGGATATCAAACCTATGTACGACAAACTATCAGGGGCTCCTTTGTGAAAATCCTTGCATAACCCTGAAAAGAGTTAAGGCTCTCAACCCAGCCACACTGCTTCCAGTTGAACCTGGTATCCACCTCCATGATTGCACAGAAATGGTGGCCAAGGTCTTTTCAAGCTGAGAAGACCTCTTAAACCACCCCATGGCAGACCCAGACACTGAATGCCATATGGAAGGGAGCAGTTTTATACAAGGGACCTGCCTTGCTGGCTATGCAGTGGTGACACTGAATGCAGTAACAGAGGCTCAACCCCTACCCACAGGAGCCTCAGCCCAAAAGGCAGAACCCATAGCTTCAACACGGGCCCTCATGCTGACAAACGGGGAGAAGGACAAGGTTTATACTGATTCTAGGTATGCTTTTGCTACTTTACATGTCCATGGAGCCATTTATAAGGAGAGAGGCCTTTCAACAGCAGGAGGAAAAGAAATAAAATGTAAGGAGGAGATTCTACAGCTCCTGGATGCTGTTTGGGCTCCACAAAAGAGAGCAGTCATGCACTACAAAGCACACCAAAGGACCAGCACTATTGAGGCAAAATGGGCTGCAAGGACAGCGATACAGCCTAAAAAAGAGGCTCTAACAATGTCCCTTCTCCCAGGCCCATCTCTTCTACAGGCTCCATGCCATTCTTCCAATGAAAAGGCCTGGTTCCCCCAGAAGACCAGGAAATATACAAAAGGAGGATGATGGAAATTCCCCTATGGAAAGTTGGCTATTCCAGAAATATACTTGCTCCTAAATTCATAAAATAGCTGCACCAAGGAACTCACACGGGAAAGACAGCACTAGAGACTACTGGGACAGCACAGCTCACCACCATCACCCGAGATGTGTGTGAACAATGTCTGACATACACTCAAAACAACCCAGGACAGGGGCCAACCCAGCCTCTAGGAATTCAGAAGACTGGAACAGCCACGTGTGAAAACTTACTAATAGATTTCATCAAGCTGCCCTGAGGCGGGGCTATCCATACCTGTTGGTGCTTGTCTGCACCTTCTTAGGATGGGTAGAAGCCTTCCCCACCCAGATGGAAAAAGCACGAGAAGTAGCAAAGGTGTTATTAAGGGATGTTATTCCTACATCTGACTTGCCATTGACTCTAAGATCAGATGATGGACCAGCAATCATAACTGAAATGGTTCAAGAATTCATCTGGATGCTAATGATAAAATGGTAGTTACACACAGTCTATCAGCCACAGAGATCAGGGAAAGTAGAACATGTGAACTGGACATGTAAGTAATTGTTAACAAAGTACTGCCAAGAAACTCATCTGAAATGGGATTAGGTCTTGCATACAGTTCTCCTTCAAGTCAGGTGCACCCCCACAAAACAGACATGGTATTTGCCTTATGAAATTTTATTGGTCCAGGTGCCCCCAATCATAGGCCAGATAGGAAGTGATCTCCATGAACTGGGAGAAATAACTTTACAGACAAAGATGTAGACACTAGGAGCTGCCATGCAGGACATCCATGGCTGGAGACAGGAGAGAATGCCTGTAAGTTTAACTGACACAACACACTCCTTCAAAGTGGGGGACCTAGTTTGGGTTAAAAAACAGAACCCAACTGAGGCCCATATGGGATGAGCCATATACTGTAATCCTGTCCACCCTTACTGCTGTTAAAGTTACAGGAAAAGTGTCCTGTATCCATCACAATCACTTTAAGCCAGCAACTCAGAAGGGGTGGACCTGTCAGTAGGACCCAGGCCATCCAACACAGTTGAGTTGCTTGGGAATCCCCCTGCTACGTTAGGCAACAAGGACAACGACAGCCCTGCTCTGGTCACTCCAGAAGCTGATGAGTCTACAAATTGTGGACACTTGAGGAAAATGATAACCCTACCACATGAGGAGCCACCAACCTATATGTGGCCATATTATGATAATTATGATGGTGCTCTTAATTAAACTCATTTACAAAGAGAATCAAAGGAGGGAATGAAGTGGGTCCCAAAAGGAAAACTTCCCTTCTTTGCTGCTAAAGAGCCTTTAGTTCCCTGCTTTTATAGTCTTTGCTCCTTCATGCTTTTTTGTTCCTTGAGGTTTAGCTAATGATTGTTTAACCTATTACCATTAATGTTTGCCTAAATTGTTGTTTCTTGTAAGTGAGCTTGTAAGTTACTATTTTCTCACTTAAGTTACAAAACTGTTTCAACTCAGTAAATTTCTTGACTCAAGTAATACTCACTCTTTTGTTCTCTGTCTTCACAAGTTACAAGATTCCTGTAAGAGTTATTTTCAGGACAGCCTGTGTGATAAACTGCCTGCAAGAACTGACACCCTGTCCCTCTTTTCCTGGCAACAGGGTTGCTAATTGCTTTTCTGCTTCTGTAAACTTGCTTTTGTGCCATTTCCTCCTATGAGCCTGCCTACCTAAGAGACTCTACAAAAGGTCAAACTCCCCTTTTTGGGTGGCTCAGACTTGGGAGATGACTCAGCTGAGTCTTACTGGTACAATAAATCCTAACTTGCCTTTGGTCTCCCTTGTCTTGTGTTTTTCCCACAACAGTTTTAACCATGCTGTAAAATGCATGAAATTGCATTCTTTCAGCATTCTTTTCTATTTATAATTTCTACACCAGCCACTGTGAGTTTCTTTCTCTATATTTCCCCCTGTTTTGTGGAATTATTTCAAGCAATACTGTCGAATGTGTTGGACTGAAGAAAAATGTACAAGATGCACTTTTCACAGCACAGCAAAAAGGACACAAGTTGTGAAGTCCAAATAGAGCTTAGTTTTCATCTTGTCCTGCTATGTATTAGTAAATTGTAAAGTTTAACATTTGTCGGGCTCAGTTTGATTATCTTTAAAATGAGGGTATTAATACCTATTTCTATAAGCCTGTTGCAAAGATTAAATAATGTATAAGAAGATCTGAAAAATAGATACTAAAATTTTATACGCAATCAATGGCAGCCACCATTGTTATTACTGCATATTTTATTTCTGATTATGGAACAGATCATAACAAATTAAATGGAAATCAAAAAACAATACCTTCTCCTTCATAAGCCATCACTCACTACTTCAGCCTAAAATAATCTTTCTCTCCTGAATTTCTACTTTATCAATTGTGGGTATAATTCACCTGGCAAATAATTACTGCCCTTCAACACTTCCTCTACTATCATATTAAAATGTCACTTACCATTTTGCTCTTGTTTTATCTTTACATCTTACTTACCCAACTCATGAGAGGCATTACAGAACTCTGAAACCAATGGACACAAACTGAAATCCAGCTCCATCATTAGACTAGGCAAACTGGAAAACGTTGCTTCTCCATCTATCTACTCAATGGAGACACAGACACTACCTAAAAGGGGTGGGAGATCTGGCATCAGATCATGCACTGGACCTAGCACAGAACACACAGAGGGTAAAGAACATGCAAAGGCCCTAGAGTCATATAATTTCATACTACACAAAAGTTTACCATGATAACACAATAATATCAGGGAAGAAATGTATAGTTGGTTTGATAGAAAACCATTTAACTTTCAACATATCATAGATCAGATTTTCCTTGAAGTTAAGGACACTGATTTCCACTTCAAAAACTGCAATATATCAGGATTAGAAGAGACTGCTTGGGGTGGGGAAACAAAAGCAGGAATTAAGAAGAATGAAAAATATGTATTAAGATTGTATGGTCTATCAGTGGATAAAAAGTAGAATGGTAGCGGAAAATAAGAAAGGAGAAAATTTATCAGATCAGTTGATTAACTAGCAGGTAATTTTGAGTGTGATACCAAATAATCTTTGACAAATACTAGGAATACTATCCAAATAAAGCCTCACTGTGAAGGACGCAGCAAGAGAAATCAACGCCAAAGACCCTTACCTCTTAGACCCCTGTAATTTAATAAAAAGAACATGGGTGTGTGAGTCAGACTGCCTCCCACTTTGTAGTATTCAGTGATAAGTCGGCCATGTGACATTAGACCACTCACAAATTCCAAAAGAGCTGTCTTCTCACTTGTACGATAGAATTTATGTCATTCACCCCAGAAGTACAGAATGGGAAAAATATGATCTGTATACCTCCTGGCACAGTGTTTGATCCTTAGCAAGAACTCAACAAATAATAGCTCACTATTACTCCTTATTAGGAGTAATTGTGTGACAGTGACAAGTCCACTTAATATCTCTAGGATCTCTGATGTATTAATTGAGGTAATATCACACCACATGAAAATCTCAAAAACAAGGCATATGATAAACATCTATTTCTGCTGTGCTGCCCAACCTCTTGTAGGCAGAATAGCTCCCTCCAAAGACATCTGCACCCTCACCTTGGGGAACCTGCAAATATTAAGTCATGTGGCAAAAGAGTCAAAGCTGCAGACAGAGCCGAGGTTGCTAATTAGCTCGCCTTAAAACGGAGAGATTACACAGGATTGCCAGGCAACTCAGTGTAATCTCAGTAACTAAACAAATGGAAGATAAAGAGTGAAAACAGGGAAGAGAGATGGCAGCCTAGTGTTGCCGGCAGTTCAGACAGGGGAAATGGGACCTAAGCCCACTAAAGTGCACAGCTTCTAGAAGCCAGAAAGGGTAAGGAACAGAATCTCCTCTAGAGCTTCCAGAAAGGATCTCAGCTGTGCCTGCACTTTGATTTTAGTCCAGTGGGAACCATTTGAAACTTCTGATCTCAAGGATCATAAGATAATGTTGTTGTTAGGTGCCATACTGTCAAGTCTGACTCATAGCAACCCTATGCACAGAATGAAACACTTCCTGGCACTGTGCTATTCCCAGCACTATGTCAGTGCTTCTCTGCCATTCATAAGGTTTTCAATGGATGATTGTTTGGGGATTACTTCAGGAGTGGGCTGCCAGGTCCTTCTCCCATTTTTTCAGTGCTGGGGATGAACCCAATGGCCTCAGAGAGTGCACAGCAGCATTCTACCAACTGAACTAAACCCCAGCCCCTTTAAGATAATAAAGCTACTAAACTCATGATAATTTATTACAGGAGCTATAGAAAAATGATACAATCTCCCTTCTAGTTTTTCTGTTTGATTTTAAATGGGTCTCAACATCTAAATCAGAAAACTGAGAAAAAGGGAAAGAAAAAAATCATTTCCCCTACATAGATGCAACCCTGTTAAAATAAAATCTCTTAAGGAGGTCACTTCTTACTGAACTAAGGCATACGAATGGTCACACACAGTGCTTGATTCCAGGTTTCTGCCATAAAATAAAAACTTGTTAGGTGCTGTCCAGTCGGTGTCTAACTCATAGCGGCCATAGGTACAACCCATGAAACACTATTGTCATGTATCTCTACTATTCATAGGGTTTTCAATGGCTGATTGTTTTTTGGGAATGGGCTGCCAGGTCCTTCTCCCAAGCCTATAGCACCTGGTGTTCCCAGGTGGTCTCCCATCCAAGTACTAACCAGGCCTGACTCTGCTTAGCTTCTGAGATCTGATGGGATCAGATGACACAGTGGTACAGCTGCAGGGCCCCCACCCCCAAAAAACTTAGAGAATGTTAAATCATATAAACACTCATTCATATTTTCTACCAGCAGTGTTAAAAAAAAAAAAGCTATAACACATAGCTTAGAAGTACCTAAGATTACAAGGAGCAATCAAGACAAGTGACATACGAATTATCGGAAACTAATAAGCAAGACATTCTGTATATTCTCTTGGGGCTCTGGCAACCTTCAACCATATTATATGTTATGTTTTGCTAGGGTTTGGATACAGTGTACCCCCCAGAGGCTCGCCTGCTGGAAGACTGTCCCAGTGTGGCAGTGTGGAGGTGGCAGAACCTTTGGAGGGGCCGCTTATGGAAGGTAATTAGATCATGGGAGGTCTACCCTCATGAATGAATGAATGCTTTCTCACTAGAGTGGGTTGGGGCTCATGAAATTAGGTTAGTTCTCTCAAGAGTGGACTGCTGTAACGGAGGGCCACCCTAAACATGTGGCCCCTTCCACATGTAGCAGGTTCCCTTCTTTTCTGCCATGTTGTAACCCTGCCAGGAGGCCCTCACCAGGACACGGGCACCATGGTATTAGGACTGTCCAGACACCACAGTTGTGTATCACATAAATGTCTTTACTTCAAGTTACTGGGCTTCTGGTTACTCTGTTATATCAACACAAAATAGACTAAGACAGGTGACGGGGGCAGTTTTCAATCTTTTGCTGTACTTGAGGGTTGATACTCGGGCCTCACAGGTACTTGCAAGTGCTCTACCCCAAGGCCATTTTTAAGTTTTTATTTTGAGCCAAGGTCATGCTAAGTTATGCAGGCTCCCTCTGGCCTTGAACCATACATAACACTCCTGCCTCTCCCTCCCAAGTAGCTGGGATAACCAGAGTGCTCCAATGCATCTGGCCTAAAATAGAAGACATACTATTCCTTTTACGAACATGTGGTATCAGTTAAGATATGAATATTTTCTCCTTAAATAAGGAAGTCAAGTTGAATTAGTTGTTGTTGCTATTAGGTGCCATCAAGTTGGGTTCTACTCAAAGTGACCCTATGCACAACAAAATAAAACACTCCCCAATTCTGTGCCAGGCACACTATCATTTTTATGTCTAAGCCCATTGCTGCAGGCACTGTCAGCCCATCTAGTTGAAGGTCTTCCTCTTTTTTGTTGACCGGTTACTTTCCCAAACATGATGTCCTTTTCCAGGGATTGGTCCCTCCTGACTACATGTCCAAAATGTGTAAGACATGGTCTAGCCATCCTTGCTTCCAAGGAGCACTCTGGTTGCAGTTCTTCTAGGACAGATCTGTTGGTTCTTTTGGTAGTCCATGGTATATTCAATATTCATCTTCCGCACCATAATTCAAAAGCATCAATTCTTCTTCTGTCTCTCTTATTCAATGTCCAGATTTCACAATCATATGATGTGCCTGAAAATGCCATGGCATGAGTCAGCTGCATCTTCATCTTCAATGTGACATCTTTACTTCTCAACACTTTAAAGAGGTCTTTTGCAACAGCTTTTTCCAATGCAATGAGTCTTTTGATTTCTTGACTGCTGCTTCCACGAGTGGTGATTGTGGAACCAAGTCAAGCAAAATCTTAGACAATCTCAATCTTTTCTCCATTTGTCATGAAGTTGCATACTGACTTAGTTGTGAAGGTTTTTATTTTGTTGCTGTTTAGGCTCAATCCATACTGAAGGCTATGTTTCTTGATCTTTATCAGTAAATGTTTCAAATCCTCTTCACTTTCAGCAAGTAGAATTGTGTCATTTGCATAATGCAGGTTGTTAATGAGTCTTCCTCTAGTCATGATGCCACATTCTTCCTACCAAAGTCCAACTTCTCAGATTATTTCCTTGACATAGAGATTAAGGAGGTATGGTGAAAAGATACAGTCCTACACACAATTTTTTACTTTAAACCAGGCAGTATTTCCTTGTTCTGGTCAAACAACTGCCTCCTGGGCCACGTGCAGATTCCTGATGAGCACAATTAAGTCCTCTGTTATTCCCATTCTTCACAGTATTATCCATAATTTGTTATGATCCACACAGTCAATGCCTTTGCATAGTTAATAAAACAAAGTAGACACCTTTCTGGCATTCTCTGCTTTCAGCTAATATCCATCTGACTTCAGCAATGATATCCCTCGTTCCACATTTCTTTTCTGAATCCTGCTTTATTTTCCAGCAGTTCCCTATCTATTTACTGCTGTAGTTGCTTTTGAATGACCTTTAGCAAAATTTTACTTGCGTGTGATATTAATGATATCATCTGATAATTTCCACATTCAGTTGGATCCCCTTTCTTGGCAATAGACACAAATATGGATGTCTTCAGTCAGTTGGCCAGGTAGCTGTTTTCCAAATCTCTTTTCATAAACAAGTTAGCACCTCCACTGCTACATCTGTTTGTTCAAACATCTCTATTGGTATTTCATCAATTCCTGGAGCTTTGAGTTTCACCAATTCCTTCAAGGCAGCTTCCACTTGGTCCTTTAGTACCATTGGTTCCTCATCATATGCAACCTCATAAAATGGTTCTTCAGCCACCAATTCTTTCAGGTATAATGACTGTGTATTCCTTCCATATTCTTTCAATGTTTCCTGTGTTGTTTACTATTTTCCCTGTAGAATCCTTCCCTATTGCTACTGGAGGCTTGAATTTTGTCTTTAATTCATTTTTGTTATTGTTGTTGTAATTGTGAGAAAAACACAGCACGTTCTCCCCTTTTGATTTTCTATCTCTAGCTCTTTGCATATGTTATTATAATATTTGATTTTGTCCTTGGAAATGTGCTGTTTAGAGAAAACTATTATTTTATTTTTCAAGCAGATGGCAAACGTATTCAGGTATGAAGCCTTTTACAGGTTACTCAAGTAGAAATTCAAACTTCAAAGTGAAGTAAATAAATTATGAGACTTTAAACTAGAAACAAATACTTCACTCTTCCTTGTATCCTCCACATCTGTCCACTTGCAGTGCTGTTGGGCTTGTATGTTGCTGTGATGTTGAAAGCTGTGCCACTGGTATTTCAGATATTTTCCAGGGCCACCCATGGTAGAAACGTTTCAGCTGAGCTTCTAGTATAAGACAGACTAATTAAGGAGAAGAATCTGGCAGGCCACCCCTGAAACAATTATCCATTGAAAACCCTATGAATAGCAGAGAAACACTATCAAATATAGCACCAGAAAATGAGCCCCTGGGGCTGGAAGGCATTCAAGAAATGGCTGGGGAAGATTTGCCTCCTCAAAAAGAGTTGATCTTAATGATGGGAATGGAGTAAAGCCCCTGGGACCTCCTTTTGCTATTGTGGCATAGTGGCTACAACAATGGTCTCAAACATAAAAAGATCGTATGCGTGGCACAGTGCTGGGAAGTGTTTTGGTCTATTGTATGTAGGGTCCCTATGAGTTGTAGCTGACCCAACAACACCTAACAACAGCAATAAATTCCAAGTATGGTTGGTAGTCAAAGGAACTAAAAGCTTATCAGTCACGTATTCAAGTCTGTTAAGAATAATAAGGATCCCTGCTTTTTCTTCCTCCCGAAAAGCTAATACCAGCATCAGAAGAAATAGAGCCTTACTGATGTACTTTACTGGGGCACCATGCTGAGCCGGGGTACACAAGGTAGAGCTTTTCCATGTACAGAGGGCCAGAGGCAAGAAAACTGTCTTCAGAAAGAGTATCTTTTCTGTGCTTTTCTCCTGAAACACTTTTTTGACCTACCTTTATCACATGGTTTCCTATAGCAATAACAAAGTCCCAATGCACCACCCATTTTGGATGAGGTCCCTGGTCTTCACTCAAAAAAATAAACAATAACTAGAGAATCGATGCCACCTAACAACAACAAGAACAAGGGTATGACTCAAGAGGAAAAAAAAACATGAAAGCAGACAACTGGATCTGGAGTACCCGAACCCTCATGAAAGAAGCTGGGGGACAGTCTGTTGCAAGTGATATATCAAAGTTTTGGGGCCTCTGTACTCAACATGCATTGTCAGGGACCCTGGAAGGCATGAAGTAGGCCCTTGTTAGGCAAGAGGATTCACATTCAAGGATATGAAGATCTAGGCGTAACTATCAGCTGATAGAGCCACACTAACCGAAAACACCCACAGAGAAAGCAGCAATGCACATGATGTAATCAACACACATGTACATGATGTAATCAAAACAATACGGTGAAAGTTTTAAGAACTTATTATAGTAAAAGACACTCTGCCATGAATCCCTCTAAAAATACCCTTGCTGGCTTCAAACACACTTACCCCCATCATTTTTGCCTCTTTCTAAGAAAGTTCTAGAGATCCTCCCCTGCTGGATGATGAATGCTTTGGTAAAATAGGATGAGCATGATGGGAATGACAGCAGCAGCCCTTTCCTCTGTCCTTGTGATGCACCAGGCACCTCACCCAGCCATGCTCCATGCATCTCGCTTCGCCCTCACAGAAACCCCAAAGCAAGCTTAGCTGCTTGTTACTGCTGCTTTATAACAATCATTTTGCAGACATGAAACTGAGGCCAAGATGGCTCAACGTGGCCAAGGCCACAACACAACAAAAGACAAAGCTGAGACCCAAGCCCAGACTCAGCTAACATAACACTGTCCTTAACTATTTTTCTTTATTAAATAGTCTGAGTCTGATTTCAGTATCATTTGCAGTTAACTACGACTTGCATACAGTAGGTACCAAAGGTAAGAGGGATTTTTTCCAAGTGTTTAGCCTGTGTTTATCATTTCTAAGCACACTCAAACCGCAAGCAAGAGACAGACAGAGGGGGAGAAGATGGTAAAAGAAGCTAGCCCTTCAAAGAAAGAAAAAGGCAGATAATCCACCCTGCAGTGGTAGATAACCAAGAGCTAAGGTGTAAAATCCAGATAGGAAAGATAGCATCTCTGTCTGGTTTCTGCACGCTGTAGACAAAATACCTGACATACACAACTTAATGGAGGAAAGATTTCTTCTGGCAAATGGTTTGGCAGGGTTCTGCCCATCACGGTGGGGCAGGGCATTTTGTGGTGGGCCAGGAAGCAGAGAAAAGGGTGGCCGGTAGCCTGTGGATTTCCCTTTTCCCCCTCCTTTATTCCGTATGGCTGCAGAGCCCATGGGATGGTGTCCTCCTCCAAGGTTAATCCTCTCTGGAAACACTCTCACAGACACACCTGGAGGTGTGTCTCACCCATCTCCTAGATGCTGGGTATTTTTAAAATGCACCCCATAACTAGGGTCCTTCATACTAGCATGAGGGACTGGCCTTTAGCTGACCCCAAGGCCACATTCCACTCACTCACTCCTACCCCTCCCATCGAGTGAGCAAAGATGGCCCCTGACCAGCCTGACCAGCCTCAACCCCTTCAATTTTGATTGGCCCCCCCTAGCACTTCAGTTAAATAACTTCCCCTACCTGGCAGGTATGACAGTTCACCTGCTGTGCCTGTCAGGAATGTGCCCGGATTGGCTAACCACAGTACACACACCCCCTCCGGGACCCTATATAAGCAGGGCTCCCGGACCCCTCTTCACCCCTTCATCTCTCACCGTCCCTCAACTGCTGTCCCGACCCCATCACCTTGATCCAGCGCTCCCCAATCCAGAGGAAGATCTCCAAGCAAGCCGACACATCAAGACCAGGGGCCCCGAAGTGCCGGAGGCTACAAGCAAGCCACGAAGAGCCCCCCAGTTCCTCCCATCCTTGGGAAGGAGGGAGGCAGGGAAGGCAGCTGCAAGAGTCAAGACCACTAGACCTCCAGCCCAGCAGAACATCAACTGCTTGTAGCTGTGCCTTTAAGGCTGAGCTGTTCCACCAGCGAGCCATAGAATGCTGCTGGCTTAGAGCTAGCACTTGAGCACTTGACAGGGGCTGCTTGCTGGTTGCACCCCACTTGGGGAGTAACCCAATAAACTTTCCCTCTCCTGTTTCCCACAGAAGGTCTCCCGAGGTCCTTCTTTGGTGCCTCCGGCCACCACACCAACCTGGTCCAGCGGGTTCCCGATACCCACTTGGTGTCAGGGCAAGGCTCTGACCTCTGCCAGGCCTGAGCAGAACCCCGACACCTAGGTGCTTCTCAATCCAGTCAAGTGCGCAGGGAAGATGAACCATCATGACACACGAGAAACAGAAAGACGAAAGCGTGATAATCTCATATTAGGTATCACTGTCACTCCATCTTAACTCAGCCAATGAGGTGAGCATCTTCACTGCCATGTGCAGGGGAGGGAACAGCAGCTCAGAGAAGTGAGGTAACTAGTCCGGAACACACAGTTCAATTTAGCAGTGCTGAAAATTCACAGTTCAATTTGGCAGTTCAACAAATACTAGTTGAATAAGTAAATAAAAAGTTGTAAGTTCTATGGACTCTTGATTCAGTGATCCAGCGTTCAGGTCTGTTAAAAATTAACTAAAAACAGAATCGTGGCTTTGTCCTAAATTCTTCCAAGGCTTTTTGTACCTGGCACTGACAAACTCTTCAACCTACCACCCCAGTCAGTAGAAAACAGAAGGCAGAGCCAGGAGTGGTGATGCATGCCTGTCATACCAGCAACTCAGGAGGCTGAGGCAGAAGGATAGTGAGTTCAGGGCCAGAGGCAGCCTGTGTAACTTAGCAAGACCCCGACTCAAAATAAAACATTTAAAATGGGCTGGAGGTGCAGCCTAGCAGTAGAGTATTTGCAAGGTATGTACAAGGCCTTTGGTTCATCCCCCAAACACTTCAAAACAAAGAAAAAAGAAGGAAAAGAAAAGAGAAAGAAAGGAAGAAAGAAGGAAGGAAAGAAAGCCAGCCGGAAAAAGCAGGATGCCTATATCCTCTGACAAATCCTTTGTTGCCGATGTTTGGTTCTTTACACAAATCAAAGATTTTGACATATTTACTCCAATGCAAATTAATTATGAAGACTCTAATTTTCCCCTCCAAAAAACATATTACAACTTCTAGTAGCCACAAATCAGACTATCCTAGCACCTTCTTTGGGGCTGGGATTTAGCGTAGTTGGTAGAGCGCTGCTCTGCTGTCTCTGAGGTCCCAAGTTCAATTCCCAGCACCGCAAAAATGGGAGAAGGACCTGGCAATCCACTCCCAAGGCAATGCCGAAAGTCAGCCATTGAAAACCCTGTGAGGGTCACTATGAGTCGGGTTCCGACTCCACAGCACCTAACAACAACAACAACAATAAGCACCTTCTTTGAAAAAAGTTTTTGATCCAGTGCTTCAGGTCACAGTGACCCCCCGTAAGCTGGCTGCATGATCTTGAACAAGTGATGTAACCCTCTAACCATCACTGCTATGCTGTACAACGCAAACAACAAAACTAACTTCTCTGGGCAGTCACCAGGGAAATGAAGAAATGTGTGGAAAGGAACCCAGCAAGAGTGCACAGCACTCCTGGGGAACTCAAGAAGTCATGATTGCAAAACAAAAACAAACAGCTGTTTTCTGAAAATACTAGTTAGAAAGTATCCTAAATGTGAAAAAATAACATTAATGCATGAAAATCAAACACGGTGCAAGCTTGTCCATCATGACTAATTTCGGTTCAGGAGTAGCTAGTGGCGTGAATGGAAGGAATCCTAGCTACGCAGAGTGCCATCTGGTGGAAGAAAAGCATAGCGCAAGCAGTGTAAACGTTTCGAAGCACAGGAACAATGGAAAAGGATGAAAATGAAAACTGGCCCCTCCTCTCTCCATTCTACTTTCTCAATGGGATCTGAAACCAACACTGACTCCAACTACAAGGCTCATTCCAGAGAGGTAGAAAAGGCTGCTCTTACATATTCATGCCCTTTATCATACCAAGGAAGAACATCAATAATACGTCAGAACACCTTTAGAAATCCTTAAAATAGCAGCAGGGGCTCACTGGCAAAAAAATTACAGAATGCGAAAAATTATGGAAATTTATAGCTCACCAATTTAGAGTAAGATATCATGTGCCTGGAGAGGCTGTGAAGGGTCCACAAACGCCTTACGATGTGCGGTCATAAAACTGTTGATGAAACTTCATTTGTTAATTTAAGCTTCAGGTGCTGTATCTTGAATAGCATAACAAAAATCAATCAGAGCTGCTGCTAACTTTGATACGAGTGCAAGATGCTTCCTAAAAATGAGTTTCTCTCTCACTATGTCCAGGATTGTTGTTGTTGTTGTTAGGTGCCGTCTAGTCGGTATCCGACTCATAGCGACCCTCATAGGGTTTTGTCCAGGATTAGAAAACTAAAATCACTCTACTATCATAAAATCACCCTGAGAAACACAGCTAGATGATGTATGTGTTTTTCCTTATATATTTTATGTCTGAAAAGCATCACACATTCATCTCAAGACATTCTATGAAAATAGCAGGTAATGTTTGTTAAGTGTTTATTATATGCTAGATACTCTATTGAAGTCTAAAACAGCAACCTGACAAAGAGGGCATTAAGTCCTCAACTTTACAGCTAGGGAAACTGAGGCTCTGGGAAATTAAGGAACTTCGGAAGTTGTCACCTCCTATAATCACACGGTTCTTTCTACTCCGCTTGTTCCATGTTATGTAAGGCTGTTCCCTAAGATGATGCCAGCCACCAGACTCCCCATACTGGCCCTGGTCAGAGTGCCTGTGCCACGCGGTACCGCTTTCTGACCCCTGTACAGCATGCAGTGCGCCCTGCCCACCAGATCACCCATCCAGTACCATGCAGTTAATCTGAAGAGCCTCACTAACACCCGTCCCCGCCAAAGTCCAACGTGAGAAACCAGACACAGTGAAAGCTCCCGCCTCTGCCTGGTGCTCCCAGGTACCCTGCAGAGTTCTGGAGTTGGTCAGCTAAGGGTGTAAATCCTGATTCACCCCTTACAAGCTATGTGATCTCGGGCAAATTATTTGACCTTCCTAACCTCAGTTCTCTCAACTGTAAGATAAGGTAATAGGACTCACTATTTTAAGAGTGTTAAAAGAATTAAAGGAAATAATGTACATAAAGCATGTAAACTAGAAAAATCTTTTGATAAATGATAGCTGCCATTCTTAACAATTACAAGGCAAGTGTATTAAAATATATTTGTTCTTCCAGAGAGTCAAACCCATTATTTGTGGGAATATGTCCTTGTATGTTATTTTTTTTTCAGAGCATATTTTTAGAGGAAGAAAATTTCTAAATACACCACAAATCAACTTTAAATCTCTAATATACTCTTAACCAACTACTTCCATGATAAATAAAGTATTAAAATACAAGAAGCTCCGTTCTACTAAGACATTCCTTCAACATAAGTTGACTCTTAGCAAGAATTTCACATGGGAGCTTTCCGTATTGAATGTTTTCCTACTTTTTCTTTGACCACTGCAATATATGTTGTTGTTGTTAGGTGCCATCAAGTTGTGCCCGACTCAGAGCAACCCTGATAGGGTTTTCAGTGGCTGATTGTGTCGGGATTGCCTCAGGAGTGGAATGCCACGTCCTTCTCCCGTTTTTGCCATGCTGGGTATTGATCTTGGGACCTCAGAGACTGCGGCGCTCTACCAACTGAGCTAAATCCCAGCCCACTGCAATATACACATAGTTAAAAATGCTGGCTCAGGGCTGTATCCCCAGCAACTTGGGAAACTGAAGCAGGAGAAACACAAATTCGAAGCTAGGAAGCCTGTGCAACTTAGTAGGACCCAGCTCAAAAATTTAAAAAAAATTGAAAAAGGAGCCAGGCAAATTCGAAGCCAGGCAGCCTGTGCAACTTACTAGGACCCCAGCTCAAAAATTTAAAAAAAATTGAAAAAGGAGCTAGTGGTGCAGCTCAGTGGTAGAGCGCTTACCTAGCATGCAAGAGTCTCGGGAATCAACCCCCTAGTCCTGAAAAAATAAATAAGCAAGTAAAAAATAAAAATCCTTAGAGGAACTGAAGACTGAAAAATATTGCTAGAAAGTAGAGGAGAAATAGTGACCTTGCCTTTTTGTGAAAGCGCATTTTCAGAACCTCTTAAAAATTTGCCATCCACCAACGGAAATTTCTAATAAGCTTCTATTACCACAAAATTTTTACTTAAAAACAAACAATGTTTTTAACCTCTTAAAGTATCCTGTCAACACACCATGGACTTGAGCTAGTTTCAGCCTGACTACCTAAAGCTGTGCCCCTGGACTGCATGAGTTACTTTACATTTTTGAACCTCAGCTGCCTCATTTGAAAAAAAACAAAGGCAGCTGTGGCAGGGATAAAAGCCGCTACCCTGCAGGGTCTCCGTGGACCAGAGGGAAGGCACAGAAAGCACCTGGCACCAACCAGCCCCTCGGTGTGGTGGTGTTTGTTGTAATGATTACCCCCTATGCTAAGGAACACCCTACTTTTATTGTTTTCAATAAAAAACTGTAAGCCATTTTCTCTTCACAGGGTGGGACTGGTGACAGCAGGGAAAGGGGTCCTTTGACATCTATGTTGCTGTTGGGATTCAACGGATCCTCCGGAGTTTGGGTTTCTCTTTGGCAGCTGTCCTTGCTGATTACTTCCTTCAGGTGAAAACGCTTATTTGGCATGTGGCAAAGGCTTCAGAAATTCTGGTTTTACACCATCCATCGGAAAGAAAAAGACAAAAAGAGTCTCGTTAGGAGATCAGGGAAGGATGGCTAATTGTCTTAGACGGTGCTGGCTTAGCAAGTTTCTCAAGGAAGAATAACAGTAAATAAACATCTGATTCCGAGCAGATCTGACAACATCTCCTCATTATCTCCCAGAGATGGACCCCTGCTGTTCTGCCACATTCAAGAGCACTGCCATGCTCTTCTGCTGGTGCGACACCCGTTTCACTTGCAACCTTCTTGCACTGATATGTGCAGAGCTGTTAGGCGTCGTTCCCCACTTCCCACCCCAAATGCAGGTGCTCCAAAGTGGCAAGGAGCAGAGCTCTTCAGTGACTGCAGAATCCCAAACATGCTGTCGAATCCTTCTACCACTATGATAATTAAAAGCCAACAGTGAGCTGATGGCTGGAGTTCAGTTCGCAACAGCGATGCTGGCTGCTGGACACAAAGAGATGCGAGACCCTGCTCTGCCTCCAGGCACGCTCCCACTCTCCCGGGGCAGACAGAGGGAGCGGAGTGGGACGAGGCTAGCCCACGGGAGAGCTAAGTGCTGGGTACCACTGGGGACCAGAAGGCAAGCAATGAAAGCCACTGTGGAGAGAGGGAAGCAGTCAGAGGAATAAAGCGCGTGTTCAGGGTGAAATATAAAAATGGATGCTATGCCATTTATCTTTCCATCCCACATGGCCAGGGAGAGAAGGACAAACTGCCCACAGAGACCGCAGTTTTCATTCGTTCACTGAGGGCACCAACACCCTCTGACCACCAACTTAACCCTTTCTGCCACTGAGGGTCAGTATGGCATGGTGAAACCGACCAAAAGCTTGAACTGCCGCTCTGACATTTTGTCACCTTCAGCAAGTCACTTTAGGTGTCAGAGTCTGGGTGCCTACAACCAAAACACTGCCCTAATAACCTTTCCACCCTTGTGTGTTACCAGTATCAGGATTATACACATGACCCAGGACGGAGAGGTGCCTCAAAACTGTCAGGAGGCTGCCTTCGTCACCCGAAGCCCTCCAGCTCCTCCCTCTCTCAGAAGGACAGCTGAAGGACTGAGGACAGAGGGCGGTGTCAAGCCCGACACTCTGCTCTGCACAGGGGTGCCCAGCCTTCTGGGGAGCCGGAGCGGAGCGGGGCCAGGCTCTCAGCCAGCAGGCTCCCGGTGCCAGATGCCGGAGCTAGTCACTGGATCATTTTGAGTCATGATACCCTACACAAATCTCAGAAATAGTTCTAGGACTGGGTCAACACGTCCATTTTCTTTCAAAATAAGCCAAAAACACACCGGATAACCAGAAGAGGAAAGATTACAAACTAATCAACCACATGCTCCTCTAGACCAAGCAGAGACTCACACTAGCTCTCACACTAGCTCGCCGGCACCACCCCTCAACACGATCCTGCAAGCCTCGTTCCCGCTCTCACCTCGCAGGTCTGAGGACACCCAGGAAAATCAACAATATTTCCAAAAGGGATCCCCCAAGGGGTGAACTAAGCCACTGGGTTTTGTGCATTACAGAGAGCTGCACATAGGATAAAGGAATGGCCCTCCCTCCCTAACACACTAACCCCCCATCTCTAAGTATTGCTCAGGACCCTAATGTTTGATAAACCGGCATCACAGGACAAAGAACTTTATCAAAGCGGAAGCGCACGAACCACATTACTCTTGAGTCTTCTGCGCCATCCACTTCCTCCTGTAACTAACACCACCAAATATAACTTGGCAGGGAAATCAGCCACCAATCCATACATCCTATCAGATCATTAAAAATACAGCGTTATATAATCCTATTCAACGGTTATGAGGCTTGGAAAGAAAGGGGCCAAAACCTACACTAGAGAGTTGGATTGAATTATAACACAGAAGACATTTCCGGAGATTTTTTTTTAGTAAAAGTCAGCATACTAGCAAATATAAAACATGCAACGCTACTCTCAGCTCCAATTAACCTCCTTGGCAAGGATCACAAGTTCGAGGCACCCTACAGGCAGTTGGCAGTGGGGGTGTGGGGGAAGGCAGGCAGAGAGGAGAGAGATGAATACCAAAGCTTATTTTTTTATTTTGTTTTAACAGCAAATAAATATTACTGCTATCTTTGTTAAATAAACAAAGGGATGTTTAGGCACAAGGAGAAGAGAACCAGTTCTCTTGGGAAAATAAAAATGAAATCAGTAACCACTACCCATCATGAAACACAAGTCTGGAAAAAATATAAAAGCCGACCTGTACTAGACAAGTGTACAGCTCTGATGTCACCCTGGCTCAAGCTGTTGCTTAAAGACTATTACTAACACTAACAATTCAGCTAGGAATCTGATCAATGTTTATGAATAGTAAATTTTGTAAAAAATTTTAAAAAATGACTACATCTCACTTATAAACTGTTCATTAAGGTAATGTGCTGATTATTAAGCTAAAATATTGGTCACAAGAGGACTTTAATTCACAAGTGCCTCTTGCCCTGAGCATTAAAATCCTGTAAGTCTACCACGAATGTTTCCTTCTTCAAAGAAGGCAAGTACAGAAAGAAAGTTTTTTAAAAACAAAATCAGGATTAGTCTTCCTAAAGGACACACATTATTTCTCATATTAAATCAACCAGGAACAATCACATTAACTATTGATTTCTGCAAGGTTTTAAATTAGCATGTGAGAAGTGCTCCATTCCATCTTTACGAAAAGGCGCAAGTAGGAAGAACAATAGCCTTCTCAACAGAAGATCTGGGTTCAAATTAAATCTCAGTTGTCTGCAAGCTTTTACAGCCAGGGTCCTCCGCTCCCTCCTTGAAAAAGACTCCCAAGATCTTGCCTCACAAGGATGCAGGTTTGAAGAGGACCCTATGTACTGCATGCCTTGAAGCACCCTGGAAACTTTAAAACGCTATGCAAACATAAGGTATGGCTAACATTTGGAGATTTTAACTAGAAAAATCTATATTCTACATGCCATGCCATAATAAAGGGTTCAATGCCAACCAACTGTCACCGCAGGATTTAGTGCCAGGTATAGACTCCAGTGTAGCCTCTGGAAAAAAAAAATACTTTCCTTAGAGGCGAACAATAAAAAACACAGCTAAAGAAGTATAAAAATGCTTTCATACAGCCAACAATACTATGGTTTTCTGATCTCAAACCACACTATCCTTACCATCCTGAAATTCTGACTTCAGACACTATATTTTAGACAGGCACTTCAGTTTCAGAGTTACATAACGGAGCATAATTAATATTTTAAATGACAGGGCTTTGCACTCTGGATATCAGCCTACGATTTAAGGGAAAACATTTCAGTCTGAGGTCATCTAAACTAACAGTACCACGGGCGTCGGAGCGGCATCTCTTCCTTCACACATGAGAAATGTGCTTCTTACAAGAATTACATTTCTGACGACAAGTAAGATAATCGCGTTTGATGCCCCAAAAAACACCGAAAGGCAATATTTCCCCAATACCTGTTTCAAGACCCTGGAAGCCATTAACAGTGGTAAAAACATAGAAACCAAAGAACTGTGGGGGTATTAGCAACACAGTACTACAGCAACACAGCACAGAGAATTCTGACTTTAAAATAAGATAACTAACTCATTACACTTCTGGCTAAACTGTTTCCTAATTGAGTACCACACAAGTTTGATTCCGTTTCTTTATCAGGAAAAAGGCACTTGATTTCACAATCCAGAATATTTCTTATATCACTGATCCCGTGCAATGTACAAAGAAATGTCTTTCATACAGATGACAGCCCAGCAGGCAACAAAAGATGTATGTAAATCACACAGAGCAAGGAGTACACATCTAACTGTACAAGCCCAACCCGAGAACTGTTCAGAAGGACGCAGGAATAAAACTTAAATTCTTTTTCTCTAAGGTAGGAACACATCTCCGATACTTTTTCACAAGCCCATTAAAGAACTGAAAACAAGCGAGTAAAATGGGGGAGCTCTGTAAACCCAGTTCTGTTCAACGATCCAAACAGACTTAAATTCTTGCAGACAGTGAAGTCTCTCTCCGCCACCCTCGCCAGTTGACAACAAACGCCCTACTCCGGAGGACTGACTGCAACAGGCAAATGCTGGAGGTCATGGTTTTAAAATACAGGGCTCTATCTACAGATAGAATATGTCTGCCTCGTCTTTCTCTCCCAACAATAAAAGAGCCAGGGCCAGCATTAGGAGCAGCAGAGCTGATTCAACTAGGGAACCAGAGACAGTCACTGCACGGAGTGATTCATGCAAAAGGTAACAGATCTGACCAGATAATGTTTCTGTCATTCCAGGGAGAAAAAGCAGACCAGTGGCCCCCAGCTGTCCTCATGCGAGACACAGGAGTAGCTGGTGGCTGGGGGGAAGGCAGGCTTCCTTTACCTTCCATCCCAGCGGATTATTCAGGGAGCCAAGGAGGAGAGCGCCTGAGGAGTGCTGTCCTGGGTGGGCGTGCCTCCGTCAACCTCAGTGTCCCCGTCCCCCGGGCACCTCCCAGCTCCCTTCACACCAGGGCTGGCTGGAGGAGTGTGAAAACGGCACAGGCGGGCGTCTCCGTCGGCAATGGGCTGCACCCCAAGACAGCCACCAATGACGGTCACCCACCCAGCGCTTCTCAAAGAGGCCAGGAGAGCAAGCCAGGGCGCTCGGGGGCGGCCTGCTGTCCCCGCGGACTCCTCCAAGCGCCCCCCTGCCGGGGCGCGCGCCCCGGAGGGGCATATGCCCCCCCAGGCTGCTGCCTGGACCCCCAAGCGGAAGCGGGTGGGGGACCCGGGCTCTTCCCCCTGGGACCGCTGGGGCCCCCTCCTGCAAGGTGCCTGACCCCAGACCTCTCCAAGGTCCCCAAACTTCCCCAACAGTCCAAGCACGTGTTCCCCCCGCGTCTTCTGCGTCTCAGCCCCTCCACCTTCCTGCAGCGTCCTCCGGCTGCCCAGACACCCCGAGTGCCCGCGCTGCCCTCCGATGAGATCATCCACCTCCTCCCCCGCACGGCCCCCATCCAGAAGTTTCCCCTGGGTCTCCCCGAGTCCCCGAAGCGTCCCTTCCAGTCTGGCCCCGACGCCCCCGCTTTCTCCTTCCTCCCCGAGCCCCCTGGCCCCCCGACCCACACCTCGGTCTCCCCCAGGTGTCCCCCGTGTCCCCGAGGCCCCCGCGCTCCTGCGGGTCCCGATGTCCAAGGGGGCGCCAGCCCCGCGCTGGTCCCCGGCGGGCGCCCTCACCTTGGTTCACCAGGCGCAGGGCGTGCGTGAAGGAGGGGTCCAGGGAGTCCTTCTCCGCCATCAGCTCGGGCAGGTACTTCTCCTCCATGCTCGCCGGCCGCCGGGCCCGGGGCGCGGGCGCGCGGCGCGCGGGCAGCAGCGGCCCCGCAACGCGACCCGCCCGCCCCGCGCGGCGCGGACCCGGCCGGGCGCCGCGGCGACCAAGCCGGGCGGGCGGCCGGGCGGCGGCGGCGACTCCGGGCGGACGGCGGCCGCTCAGCCCGGCCCCGCGGACCCCCAGAGCCGGCGCGGGGCTGGGCGGCGGCAGCGATGCGGGCCGGCGCGGCGCACCCCGACACCCCGACACCCGAAGCCGGCAGTCCCGGCTCGCCCGCCCGCCCGCCGCGCCGGCCGAGCGCAGGTGCGATCCGCCCCGCGCGCCGCCCCGCGCGTTCTGAGCCGCCGCGCCAGCGCCCCGCGCTGCCCGCGCCCCGCCCGCCGCGCCTGCGCGCTGCGCCCCCGCCCGCCGCGCGCCGCCTCGCGGGGACCCCGGCCTGCGCCAGCCAGCAGCGGATCGACTGGGTCAACGGGGCGCCCGCAGCCCACAGGCGTCCGCCCTGGGCCCGCGCCCCCTGGCTGGCGAGCTCCTCCACGCCCGCACAGACTCGCCAGGGGCCCAGGCCGGGAAACTGAGGCTCGAAAGGTCAAGTGGCGCGCTCAAGGTCACTCAGCGATTGATCTCAGGGAGGAGGCGCGGGGGCCGCGGTGGAGACCCGGGGTCGCCCCCAGCCCGGCCCCGGGAAGAGGTGGCTGTTGTCGTGGAAGAGGCAGCTGGGCGAGACGCCCTGCTCTTTGGAGCCTAGCGCACTTCCCTAACTTAGGTCGCTTTGCTGCCCCCTCGTATTTGCAAGAAAGCAACGCGGAAGCGCCGTCCTCTGAGCGCCAGCCGCCTGCGACCCTGGGCGGGAGGCTGGTTACATAAAGCGTGTGCCCTTCAGGGCGCCTTTGTGGTCCGCGACTCTCTCGGGGGCGTCCCTCTTGTCCATAAACCGGCTGTGCCTGGACTGGGATGGGTGAACTGCTCCGCTGTCCCCAGAGGGCGTGCGCTGCTGCACGTGGGTGGTGATAGCTGTGTCCCCTCGGCCCACCCAGCCAACCCCCAGCCACCGGCCCCCAGGCCTTTCCCAGCTTTCCTGAGGTGTGTGGAGTAGACGCCCCACAACAGGCCGAGGACTCCAGAGTGCTTGTCCTGACGTTTCTCTTGCCTTTCTTGCCTTTAAACCTCGAGTCCCGGCCTTCATGTCATAGTCCCGGGATGGCCCTCCAGGACCTCGCGGGCAAAGCTTCTCCGTGTCCCTGTAACCGTGCTCAGGGATCATTCACAGAGAGCTGCGATTCCATCTCAGGGGCACAGCCAGAGTTTCATTTGGGGAGAAGTTTCCCAGCTGTGGTGCTTGGGACAGGGGCAGGGGCTTGGGGGTCCAGGCTCCAGAAAGGTATGTTGAAAGAATCCAGCTGACAGCTCCAGAAAAACGTGAGGACCTGCAGGCTCTCACCACCCACGTGCCGTGCCTCCTCAGCTGCAGCTCTGTACCACATCCAGGTACAGCGCCCCTTTTAGAGTCCTCATGCTAAACTTTCCAGAGGCAATACAATGAGGTAGTCCCTTGCATGGTTCTGCTGCTCACTGGCTGGGAACCTTGGGCAAATTCTCAGTTTCCTCACCTGTCAAGTGGAGATGACAGGAGAATCCAGCTCATAAGAGGATCATGAGGATTAAATATTTTAAGTCATGGAATACCCAAAGCAGCGTCCAATACATCACGTTTAGCTGCTGTCTGTGGAGTTTTCCCCTTGCGTCTCTGCCTTCCAGGTCTGAACTTCACTTCTGTTCATCTGCAGCTCCTGCGGACCCTGGGCAGACACCCCCTGTGACGTCTTGACTGCTGGTGGTGGCGCATGTCCCCCACAGTGTGAGCAAGGACTTCTGAGGACACAACTGTCTTTGTGACCCTGGGCCATTAAGGCGGGAAGATGAGTGGCTGCGTGCCCTGCTCCTCCCTCAGGCACAGTGCCAGGGGGTTAATCAGCCCCAAGTCCGAGCCTCAGTTCTAACCTCCAATACCCAGATTATGCCAGCAGTCCTGGAGGGCAGCCGGAATGCCCATGGGGAAGCGTTTTCTCCTTTTCCAATGAAATGGCAGCACATGCCTTGGGCTTAAGTTCCAGCTCCCAGGCCTTGGATTTGAGTGTGATTCCCTGACAGCCGCTTAGAAAGGTGGGTATCAGGGCAGTCTGCCTGGTGTGAGCCCCAGGAGAGAATGAGACCATGTGCTACTTGGTCTTAGACTCTCCCTTGCAACAGCTCTTCTCCCTCTGTATCTTCTAGTTAGACCTGCAGCCCCAGTGACAGTCCAGACCTTGCGTAATCACAGTTTTGGTTAAGCATTTACTAAGTGCCAGGCATGGGAAAAGGAGGTGGCAATCCCCTGCCTGGGCAATCCCCAGGCAATCCCAAAACTGTCAGCCATTGAAAATTCTATTAGGGTGGATATGAGTCTGACAAGACTTGAGGCACCAAATAACAACAAAGTGCCAGGCATTGTGCTAAGCAGCTTCGCACCCAGTTCTATCAAGCTCCTGCAGGGAAGATTCTATTTATTAACACTTGTTTTGTTAGGTGCCATCGAGTCGGTATCCAACTCATAGCGACCCTCATAGGGTTTTCAATGGCTGACTTTCGGGATTGCCTTGGGAGTGGATTGCCAGGTCCTTCTCCCATTTTTGCAGTGCTGGAATCGAACTCAGGACCTCAGAGACAGCAGCGCAGTGCTCTACCAACTGAGCCAAATCCCAGCCCCTTATTAACACTTACAAATCAAGAAACCGAGACTCAGAGTAGATTAATACTGTGCTTAGTGTCCCACAGCTGTCCCACAGCAGGCCTGCCTGACTCTAAATCCCTTCTTCTCTCCCTTCCTGGTCCTGCCTTCCCAGCTAGCCATGCGGGACACTGAAGACTGGCTGTCCAACCCAGCCCCCTCCAAGAAGCTGGCAGAGACACACTGCCAGCAGCTGGGGAGGAGGGCTGTATGCTGAGAAGCTGACAGCAGAGACACTGAATCTTCTGCCCCGGGCCCTCCTCCTCACAGAACCTTCCAAAAGGGCAGGTGCCCAGCACTCTGCGTGCCGATGCCGGGTCCTCCAGGGAGGAAGGAGATGGCCATCTCCGAGATGCTCAGGAAATTGTCCCCACCCACCAACCTGGCTGAGCCTTTCCACGCCTTGCTGCACGCTGCTCTGGTCTCATGAGCTCATCATCCCGCGGGCGCTAGCCCTCCGGTCCTTGTGAAATGAGAAGATTTGGGTCTTGAGGAAAGTGATTTTCCTGCAAAAACCTGCAGCTCATACTCAGACTCAGGTGCTTGGCCTCCCAGGTTAGAGATCTCTCCAGAATATACCAACATTCAGTGAGCACCTACTGTGTGCAGAGACTGCTCTTGGGTACAGGGGACATTGTTGTTGTTAGGTGCACTCATAGCAACCTTCATAGGGTTTTCAATGGCTGATTGTTTTGTGCTTGCTTTGGGGTGGATTGCCACATCCTTCTCCCATTTTTGGAGTGCTGGGGATGGAACCCGGGACCTCAGAGACTGCAGCGTGGCACTCTACCAACCGAGCTAAACCCCAGCCCCGTATACAGGGGACATAGCATGAACAAAACAGACCTCAAAGGCACTTCAGACCAAGGGCCTCGGGCTACTGCATAGCTTCGTAAGGCTGTATAATTCCCTTCTGCCCTGCACAGATACCCTAAACTTCCACTAGGAACTCAGGCTCCTCTCTCCTCAGATCCAGGTCTGCGACTTGCCTCTCAGCCCCCAGAATGCAAAGGGCAATCTCTCCCATCACACCAGACCATCTCAGGGGCCAGACAAGTCCCCGTGCCCCAGCCAGGTGGCTGTCTATCAAAAGCCCCACCTGCTTCCTCCTCTTCACACCCTGGGAGAGAAGGACCGAACATATCCCAGGCCTCTGTGTCACTCACTGCACTGATTCAGACCCTGCTGCAGCCACTTGTTGTCAGAGGATGCACAAAACCTAAGGAGTGTGTCTGAGGTGGCTTCTGTGTCTGGAGGGATTGCTGCTCACACTACACACTTTCGGTTCCTTGTGTTTAAAGGGAGGCGAGCACCATGCCAGGTACTTCAAGACCCTGACTCATTCTGAGTGGCGAATTCTGAACTTGACTGCACTGAACTCAGAGAGACCTCAGCTTGGCCCCTTAATCTTACTAGCTGTGCAGTCTTGCATGGGCACTTGCCATCTCTGAGCACGTGGAGAGGATGGTGCCTACCTCGCAGGAAGACAGTGAGGTTTAAACTGAAGCATCAAGTGCCTCATAGCATTTGTTGTTGTTGTTAGGTGTCGTCGAGTCGTATCCGACTCATAGCGACCCTTATAGGGTTTTCGATGGCTGATTGTTTCAGGACTGCCTTGGGAGTGGATCACCATGTCCTCCCATTTTTGCGGTGCTTAGAATTGAACTTGGGACCTCAGAGACTGCAGAGCAGTGCTCTACCAACTGAGCTAAATCCCAGCACGAAAGACATCTTAAAGCTTCCCGACTCTCCCTCTTCTCTGCTCCCTCAGCATTGTTGATGCTCCTCTTCACACCTAACACAATGGGTCCTGGCCATCTCTGGATCCGCTTGCTTCTGCTGCTATCCTTCCAGCCTGCTCAGCTCCTGGGCTACTGTGCCTGGTCCAGTGGCCTGTTCACAGCCAGCACCCAGTCACTCGCAGACCATTTCTCCTTAAATGTGGTCCTGTAACAGCCCTGCTTCCCAGCTGCCTGTGACAAGTGTTTGTCATATAAGACAGGCACCAAAAGATGGCATACCCTTACCTAGAAATCCGTCATCTGTGTGTCAAGGAAAGACACCAAGGGTGTTCACTTTGGTCTCTGACTCCACTTGTGACAGCATGAAATACATTTTCAAAATTCGTGATTGTGGCTGGAAAGGCTCAACATAAGTGGGGGAGACGGGGAGAACCTCCCCAAAGTCGGAGCACTCACAAAGGTCATAGCGCGTCCACAGATCACGAGCGCCTTTACCAAGGACTGGTTGGTCTGTTAGTAGATGTTTTTCTATTTTACTCAACCTCCAGAAACCTACATTCAATGTATAGGATAGCTGGACGGAACCTCAGAAACCAGGCAGCTCTCATGTACTAATTTTTAGAAACGTTGAAAGTGTTGCTCAGTTTATGTGACCCGAAGGAAGTAAAGGAAGAACTGGACATATTTGCATGTGCGTGCACGCGCGCGTGCGCTCACACACACGCACGCACACACCCCTATCTATCCCATTCAACCTAAGGACAGATGGAATCATGCCCTCCAGCCAGGTCGCTCTCATACCTGGACACACCCACCTCCTGCCTCTGTATCCGTGTGCCCTGCAAATCCATATCCCCCTGGCGATTTGGTTGATGGAAACCCCACTTGGTCCTGTGGACTCCTCACCAGAGCGGGAGCTATCCTAGTTCTGCAGAAAAGCACTGATACTGCGCATGCTCCCCCTAGTGGCCATGTTTGGAAGCACATGCCCCTAAAAGTTTGTGTTGGGAGACAGCCACTTGGCTTTGGGCTGGTCTCCAGAGAAAAGAAACCCCATATAGGATTGTCATCCCAGGAAGGAGCAGAGTGAAACATGATCTTAATTCAAAGTGAGTGAAAAAGGAAGAAGGAGAAGGAAACGAAAACATGCAGGAGAGAGACAAAGGACAGAACAAAAGAAAGAACAAGAAAGCTATATGGGAAAGATCAAGAGATAAAGAGAGCCAAAGGAGGGGTGCTTCCCTGTGTGAAGGCTCTCTCTGTTTCACCGACAAACATGCAAAAATAGTAATGGAAACAACAAGAATCTACATGCGCAGGGGTACCTGGCTGGCCCGAAGCAGTCGGGCAGGCACAGATGAGCCAGACAGGAGAGTGTTTTTGACACCAACGCTGCCTGTCTTGGCAATCTTCTCAAATCTCAAATCCTTCTGTCTCTGTTTCTGAGCTTTTAAAGGGTGGCTAATATCAGCTGTTCTCTTCCTGTTTTATGAAATCTGATGAGAACAACAAAGACTTACAGAGAAGCCCCGAGAATTACTACGCACTCTCACATATACCCATCATAGAAATGTGTTTTATTCTTTTCCTCGATGCGGCAGCCACCCTCTCTCCTTTGCTTCCGGTCTAAAAGGTGATATGTGAGGCTGGAATGCCAAAGCACTTGCTGTATTTCAACAATGTGCCAGGTTATCGCCACCTCCGGTACTTTGTAAGATGCTGCGATTTCAGAAGCACTGCCGAAATGTAAAACGTTATTGCCATCGTAGTAAAAATATCTGTGTCCATCTCCTAACCCACTATTTCTTGTCACTATGCATAAAGATACACACAAAATGTTTCTGTCCACATTAGCAAGGCTTTTTTTTTAAACAGTAAAATGGCACATATCTGAATTCAGTAAAGTAATCAGAAACAAGATATTTTGGGCAGCATCAAGTGACCCTAAGTGTCTGAACAGCTACCAAGAGGGCGATGAAGTTTTTAAAGTCCCCTGCAAAAGAGAACACATCTAGGTCTCTTGTAAAAATGCTGCCTGCGCTTGTCTTTTTCTTTAGTTAAAACATGGAGAGATAAGCTTAACAAAAATGGCTGTGGAGAAAGAACAGACATGAAGTTAAAGTTGCGTACTCATATTGTTGTTGTTGTTAGGTGCCGTCCAGTCAGTATCCAACTCATAGTGACCCTACGTACAACAGGCGAAACACTATTGTCAGTTCTTCTCTGCTATTCATAGGATTTTCAATGGCAGATTTATTGGGAGCGGTTGCTGGGTCCGTCTCCCAAGCCTACAGCACCTGGTGTTCCCAGGCGGTCTCCCATCCAAGTACTAATCAGGCCCGGCCCTGCTTAGCTTCTAAGATCTGACAGGATCGGAAGCCACAGGGCTATGGCTGCAGGTACATGCTCATATAGTATCATTGAATTACAAAAGGAAACATTTCAAATCTCAAGTGTGTTGTGATCAGTCACTGTGGCCTCCCTACAGGTCTCTAGATTTCATTCTTTGGGATCTCTATAAGGTGGCACCAACATATCCACAGATCTCAACCATCACCCCTGCCCTGCCTGAATGCATATCAAGGTGATATATGTTGTTGTTGTTGTTGTTGTTGTTGTTGTTGTTGTTGTTAGGTGTCGTCAAGTCGGTATCCGACTCACAGCGACCCTGAGTACAACAGGTGAAACACTACTGTCAGTGCTTCTCTGCTGTTCATAGGGTTTTCAGTGGCTGATTGATTTTCGGGAGTGGGTTGCCAGGTCCTCCTCCCAAGCTTACAGCACCTGCTGTTCCCAGGCAGTCTCTCATCCAAGGACTAACCAGGCCGACCCTGCTTAGCTCGGATGCCACAGGGCTACAGCTGCAGGCAAGGTGATATATAAGCGCCCCCTCATCCTTTTTTTGTTAATGGGAGAGAGAGGCAGCATACTTGGTGTACCCAGGTCTCCATGATCAACGTTGTCCTGCCTCAGATGACAGTTGGTGTGCAGGGTTGGTCCAGCTTCGTCTGGCAGACCCTATCCTTAGAGTAGATTCTTCTTGATGTCCTGCACATACCCACTGGAGACTGGTCTGCAAGTATTTGCAGCTTCAATGGACGGACCCACAGTGATCGGTGCACAAGTCCACCTAAGAAGCTACCCTGGAGCACTTAGCAGCTGAGGCCCCCAGCCAAGGAGGCAAATACAGCCATGGGTGTCCCCTGATCAGCTGGTGCTTTGGGAAAAGGTCGCCTCTTCGGGCCTCTCTTCCCCATGTGAAAAATGAAGGCAGAATCACTCCCCATGAACATTTTCTTTAAGACCTGCATGAGCCAAATTTTAGTAAAGTGTAGAGCCTGGCACTAGATGGGCACGGAATAGGAAGATGATAGGAGCTATGTGTATAATTTCAAAATTTCCAGAAGTCAGTCAACAGTGTGGAAAGGGACAGGTGAAAGTTAATTTTAACAAGGTTTCCTGTTTAACCCAAAGTATCCAGAATGTTATTTCAATGTATAATCAAGAATTAACTGGGCACCATAGCACATGCCTGTAGTCCCAGTGACTTGAGAGGCTGAGGGCCAGAAGATCATGAATTTAAGGCCAGAGGCAGCCTGCACAACTTGGCAAAACCCGGTCTCAAAGTAAAAGATAAAATAAAAAGGGGGCTGGGAGTGCAGCTCAGTGATAGAGCACTCGCCTGGCATGCATAAGACCGCAAGTTCCACCCCCCACTACTGAAAAAAATGATTTGCAGATTAATAAGATTTATTAATATGATTACAAGATACTAATTTGATAAGTTTCTACATTTTCTTTTTTTGTATTTTGTGCATATAACACATCTCAACCCAAGGTAATATTTTAACAGTTAAAGTAAAATGTGATTCTGCCAAAACTATAAAATTGTGTTTAATGGAAAAGATATTACACTGCTTCCATTTTAAATTGAAATTCATTTGATTAAAATTAAGTAACATTAAAAACCTCCTTGTGTCTGTCAGCTTTTTGTGCTGTGGGGGCTTGCATGTTGCTGTGATGCTGAAAACTTTGCCACTGGTATCTCAGATACCAGCAAGGCAACCCATGGTGGACAGGTTTCATACACACTTCAAGATTAGGAGACTAGGGAGAAGGACCTGGCAGCCCACTCCTGAAACAATTAGCCATTGAAAACTTATGAATAGCAGAGAAGCACTGTCAGATACAGTGCTAGAAAATGAGTTCCCCCAGGTAGGAAGGCATTCAAGAAACAACTGGGGAAGAGTTGTCTCCTCAAAGTAGCATCAACATTCATGATGGGAATGGAGTAAGGCCCCTGGGTCCTCTTTTTGCTGATGTGGTACAACTCAAAATAAGAAGAAACATAGTGGCTGCAACATTGGGCTCAACCATGAAAAGATCATGTGCATGGCATGGTGTTGGATAGTGTTTCATTCACTATGAGTCGGATCCAACTTGACAGCACCCACCAACAACATTAAAATAAGTTGCTTACTAATGCTAGCCTCGCCTTCAGCAGTAGCCCTGTGGCATCTGATCTTGTCAGATCCTGGAAGCTAAGCAGGGTCAGGCCTGCTTAATACTTGGATGGGAGACCGCCTGGGAACACCAGGTGCTGTAGGCTTAGGAGAAGGACCCGGCAACCCACTCCCAAAAATCAATCTGCCATTGAAAATACTATAAACAGCAGAGAAGCACTGACACTAGTGTTTCCCTTGTATGTAGGGTCACTATGGGTCAGATACCGACCTGAAGGCACCTAACAATGCTAGCCTCAGGGCTGGAATTTAGCTCAGTTGGCAGAGTGCTGCTGCACACTCTCTGAGGACCCGGGTTCAATCCCCAGCACTGCAAAAATGACAGAAGGATATGGCAATCCACTCCTGAAGCAATCCCGAAACAATCAGCCATTGAAAACCCTTAGAGGGTCGGTATGAGTGAGACCCTGACTCAATGGCACCTAACAACAACAACAACAACACTACTACCAGCAAATCAAGCATCTCTTTTCCACATGTGTCCAGTGGCTATTGTATCGGGCAATGCAGGGCTGTGGAATGGAAAGTCCAGCTGTCCATGCTTAGCCAAGCAGATGTGCCCTTGTTCTACCCCACAGGAAGTCCAAATGCAAGCTGTCTAGGGCTGGTGCAGCAGCAGCTTAGCCAGGAGCTGTGCCAGGCTCCTCCAGTTTTTCTGCTTCACAAACCTTATGGTGGAAAAATGGGTTGCCTCCGATTCACCCTGGGCATGACGGCCTCATTGCGGGCAGGAGGGAAGCCTATTATGGTTTGAAGCTGAGCATGGTGGCACACACCTGTTAATCCCAGCCCTGGGGAGGCTGAGGCAAGAGGACTGGCACAAGTTCAAGGCCAGCCTTGTCTACATCGTGAGTTCCAGGACAGCCTGGGCTACACAGTGAGACCCTATCTCAGAAAACAAAAACAAAAACGCCAGGTGTGGTGGCACACACCTGTAATCCCAGGTGCTGGGGAGGCGGAGGCGGGAGGATCACAAGTTCGAGACCAGAGGCAGTCTGTGTAACTTAGCAAGACCCTGTCTCAAAGAGAAAAAAAAAAAAAAGTGGGCTGTCAGTGCAGCTCAGTGGTCCAGCACTTGCAAAGCAAGCAGGCGTGAGGCCCGGGGTTCAACCCCCAGTACCGCAAAAAAAGAAAAAAAAATGACAACAAAAACAAAAACAAAAATGCCTGTTTGTGTTTGAGTGTAAAATGTCCCCAGAAGGTCATGCATTTGAAAACATGTCTCCAACCAATGACTGTTTTGGGAGGCTGCAGAACCTTTGGGAGGTGGGATCTGGCCAGTGGAAGCAGGTCCCAGGGGCTGGGCATCTGAAGGTCCCCAGACCCTGGTGCCAGCTAAGATCTCTCTGCTCGGTCAGCTGCAGTGTTAGCACCTCGCCTCCACCACTGGCTCTACTGCCTGCTCTGCAGTATGGACTTTTGCTAAAGAAAACCAAAACTTCCCTTCTGGCATTACGTCTCAGAATCCAGCTGATACTGAGGTTGGTGGTAAAAACCTCTTCCTGCCCAGGGATGAGCAGGAGCGTAGGGAGACCCTGACACAGGAAGTCAGCGACCTGAGAGAGTCTCCAAGCTGCAGCGGAGCCCACAGGAACTGCTTTGTTGCTGAAATCAAGGGGGGGCCCTTGGCAGGGAGAAGACACTTGCCTTCCATGTCATTGCTCTCCCAGTTGCTGGAGGCAGAGTCCCATCCTGCACTAACCTGAGCCCCAGCTACAACCTCATTACCAGAAAGGAGGTGGTTTTCTGCCAGAGTCACACCATGTTCTTTCCCCCGTGTGCTGTTTCTTCCTGGTGTCCACAGCCTATGCAGGAAGGTGGTCCAGTCCTTCTGCCTTCCCATCCCTGTCTGTACTGATTCCATGGTCTAGATTCAGCTGGATTCTAAGATGCAATGCCAGAAGGGAAGTTTTGTTTTCTTTAGCAAAGAGTGCACAACTCTACAATTTTGTTCTGTTTCTTAAGATTGTGATTTCCCCCTTGGAAGATTGCTGAGTTTGGTGGTAGCAGTTTAGTGGTAGTAGTAGTAGTAGCAGTGGTAGTAGTTGTTGTTGTTTGTTGTTGTTAGGTGCCGTTGACTCATATCTGACTCATAGCGACCCTTGTAGGGCTTGAACAAAGTAGTAGTAGCAGCGGTAGTAATTGTTGTTGTTGTTGTTGTTAGGTGCCATGGAGTCGTATCCGACACATAGCAACCATTATAGGACTTTAACAAAGTAGTAGTAACAACAGAAGTAATAGCAATGATGATTTTCGGTGCCACCTGAGATGGAAGCATTATGCTTGGAAGCGGCCACAGCTTTTCTTGGGCAAAGCATGAGGCTGTGGTTTCTCCTGAGAATTAAGAGCCCCCGCTTGCAGATCCTGTTGTAGCCTCAATACCTGCTCAGATGTTCAAAAACTATTATATCTCATATATAACAGGGTGAAGAAAGAAATTCCTACCTTCTGGGGGCCTGCAGCTGTACCAATGTGGCGTCCGATCCCGTCAGATCTTAGAAGCTAAGCAGGGTCGGGCCTGGTGAGTACTCAGATGGGAGACCGCCTGGGAACACCAGGTGCTGTAGGCTTGGGAGATGGACCCGGCAACCCACTCCCCCCAAAACAATCTGCCATTGAAAACCCTATGAATGGCAGAGAAGCACTGACAATAATGTTTCCTGTGTTGTACATAGATAGGGTCGCTCGCTAGCTATGAGTCAAACCCTCTGAGAGAAGCCAAGTAGGGCGCTGTCCATAGGGCTGGTGCTGACCGCCCAGCACGTCCTCAGAGGGAGGAGGAAGGAAATTTGACAGGTATTGAGTTTGCCATGGTGCAACTCAGTGCTTCTCTCTAGCTGTGTAACTTCGAACTAGATCTTTAACATTGCTCCACCTCACTTTCCACAATTAGAAAAGGAGAATCACAATAGGACCTAACTTACAGGACTATTATAAAGATGAACTTAGTCAATAGTTAAAAGTACATACAACAGGGCCAGGCACATAGTAAGTGCTTTATAAAGGTTTCTTGAGTAGAAGGATTTCAGTACAGTAAGCAAATTTTGCTCAATTGATTTCCTTAGTCCTTAGTGTTTGGTAGTGGTCTGAGACACTGGCTCCCTTGGGTGTTGAGATCAAATAAAAACTGTATTTTTCTGTCCAGGAAAGAGAAAGTGCTTAAGTCAGCAAAATGGAGAGGTCATTTATTGATACAACTCACTCAGATCCATTATTTAGCCTTCCATAGCCTGAGAATGATTTGATTTTTTATCTCAGATGAAACAAAGCCCTGCCAACACTTCCTGATCAGAGACAATAGAATTTACAGAATGGAAATGAAATTCTTGCTCCTTACTAACCGATATTTATGAAGGACCTGGCCAGGATGTCTAGCCTTCCTTTGAACCTTCATTTTCTCATCTATGAGATGGGGGTAATAGTTCCTGTCTCAAATGCTCCTACAGCCACATGGCCACTATTCAATAAAAGGAAGTGATTTCCTTCTATATTTCATCTTTGAAAGTCTATGAATAATGAGGAATTGTAGGAAGGAGTTAGTTAAAGAGATTGAATTTCACAGTGGGCACATCAGTTAATGAAGCACGTTGTTGTTGTTAGGTGCCTTCAAGTTGGTATCCAACTCATAGTGACCCTATGTACAACAGGCGAAACACTATTGTCAGTGCTTCTCTGCTATTCACAGCGTTTCCAATGGCGGATTGATTTGGGGAAGTGGGTTGCCAGGTCCTTCTCCCAATAAGCATAAACAAGGTTGAAAACAAGCATCCAGTAGTTTTTTTTCCAACCAAGTAATGTGAATGACGCTTCTTGCTTGTGCTTATCAAAGTCTCTACTGCTCTACTATGAGCAGAAGGGCTACCTCTAATGGCCTATATTAGTCTGTTTTCTGTTTCTATATCTAAACACCTGAGGCTGAGTTCTTTATAAAGAAATGAGGTTTAATTGGCTCACAATTTTGGAGGCTGAAAATCCACAATCTGCTGGTCCTATCAGTACGACCTCTATTGAGAGCCTCATCATGGTGGGACTGCACACAAGAGATGGAGCTCAAAAGGTGATACAGGAAACCAGAGAGTGAGATAGGCCAGTCTCCTCTTTTACAGCAACTTTCTTACAAGAACTAACCAGGATCCCATGAGAACGACCTTAATCATTCCACAGGTCATGCTCACAGTGACCTACAGATCTCCCACTGGGCCCCACTTCCTGAAGGTCCTACCATCTCTTGATATCATTAGACCAAGGTCGAGGCTTCCAGCACATGAACTCTCTGGGACACACTCAAATCACATCCTAACTATAACAGAGCCACAACCAAAAAGAACACCAACTTCAGAGCCCAACTTCTCAACTCCAAGACGCGTCATAGCCTTTAGTTAAGTGACTTAACCTTGCCTGAGCCTCAGTTTCTTCAATCACAAACACTTACCTCACAGAAACATTGAGCCTGGGTAATATTATGTATATCAATTGCTTGCACACAGTAAATGGCTTAGTCCATTATCACTGTGATGGTAAGTTCATGTGCTACTCAAAAGAAAATTAGGCTTCTCATCAAACCTAACAGCTGTATAAAGTGGATCTTTAAAAATCCATATAAATTGCTCTTGTGCTGATGATTTATTTTCTAGATTTCCTAAAATACAGAGAGGGATAAAACATTATACTGCAAAGAAATAATGCCACTTCTGTTGAAGAAGCTGTTAAGTTTTAACAGCATAAGGACAATTTATTCAAGTAAGGTCCAAGCAGAAACCCAACTAAAATGAGCTGAGAATCCAACTGCATGGAGACCAGTAGTTGTTAGTCATTGAACAGTTTCTCCAAGATGTCGAATTTGCTTATATAGCAGGCCCCTCAATTAGCCTAAGAGTCCTTAAATTAAGTGAATCTCTGATTAAAGAATTGCTATGGCCTCATTCTGCATTTGTATCTCTGCCTTTCATAAAACAGTTATCCGTCCTCTGGCAAATAGCTTCCATTTTCTTCTTCTTCTCCCAGCCCCCAACTCTGGTTCTCTCTCAGGGTTCTCTGCCCCATGGAAGGATCTCTCCAATATTCTGGAGACCTGCTTGCCATTCCCAGTCCCCCCACCCCACAGTGGCTCTGCCAGTGACTGCTGTGGGGTTCACCTCCTCAGGGTCCCTGAACCCCGCTCCCTGCTCCCTCTTCTCCACGGTCTTCACACTGATGCCACGCTCTGCTCTCACTCTTGCCAGCCATCCACAGTGCGCCAGACTCATCTTTAAAATTACAAGTCCTAGAGGGTAAGAGGGAACTTTTCTGTGTAATGTACAAGAAAATGCATGCATGGAAATGTCACAATGAAATGCGTGTCAGAATGAATCACATTAAGATGTACAACAAAAATTTCTAATAAAAAATGCAAGTCCTCATTTTCCTTCCTCACTTAAAACCCTTCAGCATCTCCAGGGCTCTTGGTTGAGATGAAGGTCATAGTCTTTATTGAGCCAGCTAAGGAATGTAGGATTTGGCTGCATGAATCTACCAATTTCTCCTAATGTCATTCCAGCCACACAGATCATTGGGCTTGGGGAAATGTACCAGCAAGGAGCTGAATGGGTGCTCCTTAACCTACACTGGCTCCCTTTTGCTCATAGAATCAATGTTCACTTTTCCTCTGACTGACTACTAAGCTATTGCCCTTCATTTCCTTCTCCCCCTATTACTCTTTCTTGGCACCCTCTGGGGCTGGCCTGCCTCCCTGGGTGGCATAGGTAATACAGCTTCACATCCCGGCTTATCTGTCAGAGTTGCTGCTTGTTTTTGTTGTTGCTGAGACTCAAACCCAGGGCCTCATATGTATGAGGTAGGTGCTCATGGCTAAGCCCCACTCCCAACCTGGTGGGGAGCTAAGACAGATGTGACTGGCCTTCCACAACCTTGACCCATCAGCCCATCAGCCCCTACACTCATCAATAGGCACATGTAGTTGTGCATTTACACACAGATACACGTGTGAGCATGTGTGTCTGCACGCACTGCTCCTCAGACTAAAGCACCTAAGCCAGTACCTGAACACATGGAAAGTGTGTCAGAAGTCAGTGCGGACAGAGGTTCAGCAGCTGTCTCTTAGCACAAAATGAGACCTCACACCGCTGGCTTCCAAACTCCCTCATGCTCTTTCCCTTAGGATTTGCCTCTGTTTTGCCTCAATGCGTACTGAGTGTTTGCCATGTGTCCTTTACTGTTTCTGGTTTTGGAACAGGGCCCCTGCTCTCATAAGACACAGAATCTGAGCTGGACACTGTGGCACAAGCCAGATCCCAGTGACTTCAGAGGCCGAGGCAGGAGGATCCTGAGTTCAAGACCACAGGCATCCTGCATAACTTAGCAAGACTGTCTCCAAATAAGAAAAAAAATGGGTTGGGGGTCCAGCCCAGTGGTAGAATACTTGTAATGCAAGGTCCTGTGTTCAACAACCCAGTAATGCAAAAAGAAAAAGGAAGGAAAGAAGGAAGGAAGGAAGGAATAGATAAAAGAAAAGAAAAGAAAAAGCACCGAGTCTAGTAGAGGAGGTAGACATGCCACTTACCAGCTCTGTGACCTTGAGGAAGTGACTTAACCTCCCCATGTCCCAGGCCCATTATCAATAAGTTGAAAGTATTAATGTCATCCTCACAGTGTTGTTATGGAATGAAATAAAATAACGTGTCATTTGCTAAGTACTGACTTCACAAGATTGATGTAAGATATAATGAGATAATACAAGAAAAGTGCCTAGAATAATATCAAGATAATAAATGTCTTAAGTAAATGATAGCTTCCTATTTTTGTTAGGTAGACAAAGGAATACAGAATTGCTCGTTGGGATTAAATTTTCTCAAGGGAGAAGTCCAGGTGCAGTGATAAAGAATGTCACAGGGGACCTACTTAAGTGGAGTGATAGGGAAGTCCCCTCCAAAGGGTGACTGTTATGATTCGAAGGAATAATCCATGCTCATCTGAAGAGGCAGAGAGTTCCAGCAGAGTTGAGTCTAGGATGTACCAGGATAAACACGGGTCTCCTCAACAGACAGGTCTGGCCCAAATGCCTTCTCTGCCGCTCCATAGCTGTGTGTACGCTGGGGAGTCATGTTTTCTCTGAGGTCATTTCTTCATTCTCAAAAGGAAAGCTATGATGTAAATTATAAAGAGAATAAGGTAAGAAGAGTAAAGAAGAAAACCTCAATGCGGTTGACTTTTAAATAAAATAACTCATATACATCGTGAAGCTGAGAATCTCACAAAAGGCATTGATAAGTCTTGGTTGCTCCCTATTTCTCCATCTGCTCCCTTATACTAAACATTCCCCAAAATGAATAATCGCCTCCTCAGATCAGAGCACTGTAAATCAGGCTTCAAAGCCATGTCAATCAACCTCCCAAGCCTAGATCCTTCTACATCACCGATCAGCCAAACCTAGAACCAGATATTATGTCAGCTCCTAGAACCGGGAGCTGACAAGTAGGTGGGGCACTCCTCCTCATGGGGACTTTTTGGTAACTTCTGTCTTCACTTCTCACAACTCCTCAGTAAGGGAAGGCAATTGTCTCCCCCATTTTACAGGAGAGAGAGTGGTAGAGAGAGAAGAGAGAGATCTAAGGGTGGCATAGCTTGTCCAGTGCTGGAGCCCTCAGCCTGTCCCATGCTCTGGCCCATGAACAGGCTTTTTCCATAGCCTGAGTTTCCAGGCTTCCTCCACCTATCCAGCTAAATACTGCTAGTTACTAGTGTTCACCCATTCTGGAAGGTTCTGCATCATTCCTGACCACAGTGATGTGAACTGATCTGGAAAAGTCCGGCCCTGGACCACCTTTAGTCTCCACCCTCTCTTGTTAGCTTAGGAAAGAGTCACCTTCCCACAGGGCTGAAACTCTGCCTGCCTCCCTCACTTTCTTCCTTCATGTCTTTCTTCCTCCTTCCTCCTCTTCTTTTCTTCTTTTTTCCTGTTTCCCTTTCGGCAAGTCTTGACAACCCTGCATGAAAATCGAGGGAGAGAGAAGAGAAAAAGATGACCCCAGGGATTCCTGCCAGAGCAGATGCACCCTCTCCCCACAGCCAGAGGTGACATCTGAATAATCTCTGAATTAAACCAGCACTTTCCCTGCAGAAGCCATATTTTCTGAAACAAGTCCTAGGGCACAATTCTGATGAGGAAGCCAAGAAGATGTGAAGGGGCCAAAATGTTGGAATTGGTAGGCTTGGGTTGGGGCTGGGGGAGGGAGTTGAAATTAGTGTGTGTGTGTGTGTGTGTGTGTGTGTGTGTGTGTGTGTGTGTGTGTGTGTTTGTGTGTGTGACTGGGGCCAAATGTCTCAGCTTCCAAGTCCATGAGGCAGTGAGCTAAACGGTGAAATCTTTCCTCTGAGAATAATCTCTGTCTGTGTTCGTGTTTTGTCTTCTTGGGCCCATTGTCCACCCTCTTGGGCGCATCCAACCGCTCGTTTGAGCTGAGTCTCCATGTGCTCGTGACCCCTCTCCATCCCACTGCAGAGCCCCTCCCAGGTCCATGCTGATACCCTGCACTTCCTCTGACAAAGCTTCCCTCCTACTGTAGTGAAATGGCCTACTTACTGACCCTCGCCCCTGCTGCAGGCTGCATGAATGCCTCACACCCATACTCCAGAGGCGGCCATGTTTTGCTGCCCATGTCTATATCCTAAAGGGTCACCTTTCCCACCGCACCCACGTGACATTCCCCTCCCTACCCTGGCCCCTCGCATTCATACTTCAGGACCTGTCTTGCTGGCTTGCCCTTCCAGGGGGCACTGGCCCGCCCCAGTGCTGTTCTGGAGGGGCGGGCTTCCCAGCGTGGTGGCTTCCTGCTTGCCCGTCCACTCCTGCCACCACCTGGAGGTCAGAGGTTCAGTAAATGTTAGCTGAACAGATAACGAAATGATTCACTGCTGCCAAAATCATGAATCTGTGGCAAGGCTTTCCAGGTAATAGGTTAAAAATACATTTTCAACACCAGCTGCTTAAACCCTCCGCATACATTTCACACCCGATAAATTTGTACTGGTCCCGATTGTTCTGAGCTCCAGTAGTTTCAAATGCAAAGAAAAACAGGAAAACCAATTGCAGCATTTAGGAAAAATAGGTCTTGTCACTATTCATTAGATAATTTTTAAGGAAGTAGAGGTGAGGAGGGCTTAAATATAGGGTGTTCTTTCCCGTACTCATGAGAAGCATCAGGTCTCAGGGTTTTAGAAGTGATTGTGAAAGAGTGTTAATTAATACTTTGATATATAATATATACAGGTATTAAATATCTATATCAAGTATGCCTGCAGCCGTAGCCCTGTGGCATCCGATCCTGTCAGACCTTAGAAGCTAAGCAGGGTCCAGCCTGGTTAGTCCTTGGATGGGAGACCTCATGGGAATACCAGGTGCTGTAGGCTTGGGAGACGGACCCAGCAATCCACTCCCCAAAAAACAATCTGCCACTGAAAATCCTATGAATAGCAGAGAAGCACTGACAAAGTGTTTCGCCTGTTGTACATAGGGTCGCTATGAATCAGATACCGACTAGATGGCACCTAACAGCAACAACATATCAAGTCTAAAAATCCAATTATGTAAAAAAAAAAACTACATCCATTTGAATAAAATTGAAATCTATGTGAGCCACAAAGCTGTTCTTTTTTTTCCTCTGTAACTGAGGTTGGGGTCATCGTCTCTCCCTCCACCATGATCAGAATGTGGATTTGTCACCCATTCATTTATCCATTGAGCAAACCATGGAGGACCAGGTGCCAGGTAGTGAGGAGCACATGCAGTGGTCTCTCCGCCCTTAGGGGAGACATATTAAACCCATAAGCTCACACAGCAGGATGGAAACTACAAACGATGACAAGTGCTCTGAGGAGCAGTGGGTGACCCACTTAATTCAGGTGGTCAGGAAAGTGACAAGCTAGAGAGCGATCACTTTGTCCATGCCCTCATTTTCTAGATGGATAGGTGGAGGCCTGAGGGCATAGGACTCCCTGCAGAAGGCCAGAATCAGAAGTCAAGTAGAATTCAGGTCTTCTCTTTCCCAAACCCATGCTGTCTCCACTAGCTGGCCGTGTCCAAGTCACAGTCGCACCTTGTTTAAATAGTTACTTCTAAGGCTTTTTAACTCCAATGGTGTATGAACTTATTTTATTAAATCCACTCAAGTAGGTACCCTTTGAATATTTTCCTTTTTTGTGATCCTATTACAAAGCCTAGTTATTCCTTTGGGGGAATTATTTTATTCTTTCCATTTATCTATCTATCTATCAGGGCTGGGATTTAGCTCAGTTGGTAGAGCGCTGCGCTGCAGTCTCTGAGGTCCCAAGTTCAATTCCCAGCACCGCACAAATGGGAGAAGGACCTGGCAATCCACTCCCAAGGCAATCCCAAAACAGCCATCCATTGAAAACCCTATGAGGGTCGCTATGAGTCGGATACCGACTCGACAGCACCTAACAACAACAATCTATCTATCTATCTATCTATCTATCTATCTATCTATCTATCATCTGTCTGTCTGTCTGTCTATCTATTTATCTGTCTGGGCTAAGATTCAGCTCAGTTGGTAGAGCACCACTCTGCAGTCTCTGAAGAGCCGTGTTCAACTCACAGCACTGCAAAAAATTGGAGAAGGACATGGCAATCCACTCCCAGGGCAATCCTGAAACAATCAGCCATTGAAAACCCTGTGAAGGTCTCTGTGAGTGGGACACGACTCGATGGCACCCAACAACAACAATAACATCTATCTATCTATCTATCTGTCTATCTATCTATCTACCTACCTATCTACCCATCTGTCTTTTTATGTGTGTACCTATGTGCATGTGTCTATAGCTATATGCTTTTTCTTACACTATTTAAAATCTGTGTTCTTCTTTCACAGCATAACCTGGTCCTGAAGTGGAACATCACATCAACACATTCAGACACAAAACAAAATAATTGATTGAAGACCCATGAGGGTGAAATTTTTGAGAGTGAACTACACTTATTTTAATATCTATATAATCAGCACCCATATGCAGAAGGCATTTCTGAAATAGTCTAGAATCATCTATATCTCATTAGGTTTTATTGTCAGTAGAACCGTCTTGTCATTGAATAAATTCTATGCAATCTGCAATTAATTGAACAGAGGGACAAATTATATTTAAAGACCTTTCGACAGGGTATCAACACAACTATTTTTCTAATGCGATATGCTTTTCCCATAATGCATCAGATCCGTCTTCTTTTCCTCAATGGTGTGTGGCTGCAAAGAAACTCTTACAATAGGCCAAGTATTCATTCATACTACAATTTTACTTCTCTCTGCAATGTGTCTCAGATCCCCAAATACTGTCTTCTTCCACTAACTCTTCACTGCAATTTCCCCATGGTGATTTCAAAGGCTTTGTATCAAAGGCTTTGTTGTAAGTTGGACAGATATTTCTGGCAAGACTAACTCCCAGCTCCCTGCTCATTCCTTCTCTCCCCCCTACTTCCTTCCTCCCTCCTTCTCTCCCTCACTCTCTTCCTTCTCTTCTTTTTCTCCCTTCTTCTCTCCCTCCCTCCTTGCCTGCCTCCTTTCCTTTCTTTCTTACTCCTTTTCTTCCTTCCCTGTGTTCCTCTCTCTTTTGTTCCTTTCTTTTATCTGTTTATTCCTCTATCTCTGTCTACTTCTTGCCCCAAACAGCAAAACATCTCAACCCTTCTGGCTGAAGTTGAAGTGGGGGGACCGACACATCATTGTCACCTTTGTCCTTCGATGGCAAACCCCTATAGGACTCAGGACAGGATGGTTCTTGGCTCCTGCTCACCCAGGCAGGCGGACAGTTATTGGGGCATCTCACTCTCCTCTTTGCTTCTACACAGTGCACAGATCAGCTCCTGGTGCCCTCAGGTTGCTTAAGCAATGAAGTTAATTGAACCAAATCCAGCCCAGACTTGCTGTCGGGGATGAAGAGACTTGAGTCACGTCCTACTGTTTATCATGCCGATGAGGAAACTGTCATGCAAGAGGGAGTTGGAATTCGCTCTTCAGGATGAGACGGATTCTGTCAGGCAGACTTGAGTTCAAGTCCTGACTATGGATTCATAGTAACAGGGAGACTTTGGGCAAATTGTCTCTGGTGCTTCCGAGTCTTCATCTTAAAACAGGGAGACCAGTGCCTCACCAAGTTGCTATGAAGATGCAGATAAGATCATCACCAGGTCTCCTGTAGACTCGTAACAAGTGCTCAGTACATCTCTGCAGTCAGAGCATTGTCGCCTCAGCCAGGACGTGAGGCTGAGCTGTAACTCCCGGGCTCCCACTGCTCTCCGACTTGTTTGCAGAATGAACAAAATTCCACTCACGGTATTTGTTAAGAGCCTACATCCCCGACGGGTTTGCTGCTTCTTAGGATACAGGAAAAAACTAAGACAGGGCTCCAGCCCTTAAGGAAGCAACCATTACGTCTGAATAGATCATTTAATCCATCTCATTATTTGGTAACAAACTGGGCTGGCTGCGAGCTCCCCTGGATGCCAATGAAATGGAAGGTATAAACAGTGTGTGTAGTTCCACACCTGCCTCCTCTCCCTGGAACAGCAGTTAAGGAACAAGAACAATTGCTGCCTTGTCTTCGTGGCCCATTGCCACATGAGGTAGAACAAGAAACTCGCCAATTACTTCCCCATTTTTCCACCAGGCTTAAAATATACCTCCAAAGTGGTGCCTCTTTGTGCAAAATGTTGGCTGAACTGGGAACCACTGCTTCCTGCAGACTTCCTATGGTTTTGAATGCCCAACAGGAAAATGAGTGACCACAGAGTACATCATTCTGGCCTTTTCCACATAATTAGCATATCCACAGTTATTTCACTCACTTTCTTATTTCCTCATGTGTTTATTCAGGCATTCATTCAACTCACAGTAATCAAGCCACTCCCATGTGCCAGGCACCACCCAAGGTGCTCTATGGACCTGTGCAACCAACCTGTGAGATAATTAGTGCTACTCCCATTGTACACATGAGAAAATGGAGGTGCAAGAGGTTACGTGATTTAATCATGTCTATAGTATTAGTTGGGGCTGGGATGTAGCTCAGTTGGTAGAGCTCCACTCTGCAGTCTCTGAGGTCCTGAGTTCGATTCCCAGCACTGCAAAAATGGGGGAAGGATGTGGCAATCCACTCCCAAGGCAATCCCCAAAACAATCAGACATTGAAAACCCATTGAGGGTTACTATGAGTCAGAAATGACTTGACAGCACTTAACAATAACAACATACTATCAGTTGGGAGAAGGACGTGGCAATCTACTCCCAAAGCAGTCCTGAAACAAAGCAACCATTGAAAACCCTATGAAAGTCCCTATGAGTCGGGTGCAGCTCGATGGGACCTAACGAAAACAACATACCATCAGTGGGTCTGGGAGTTAGCTCAGTTGATACAGTGCTGCTCTGGGCTCTTTGAGGCCCTGGATTTGATCCGCAGCACCACAAAAATTGGAGAAGTTTGCGGTAGCCCACTCCTGAAACAATCTGCCATCAAAAATTCTATGAATAGCAGAGAAGTACTGACATAGTGCCAGGCATGGCACAGTGTCAGGGAGTGTTTCGTTCTGTTGTATGTATGTATGGCACTCGTAAACGATGCATGGTGCGGCATGCCTGTAATCCCAGCACTGGGGAGGCTGACGCAGGAGGAGCCTAGTCTATGTAGGCAGTTCCAGCCTGGGTGTAGGGAAAAATTGGGAGGAAATTGGCAAAAACTCCCAAACTGGGAAAATGGCATTTGAATATCTGGTTTGTAAGTTAGAAATCCAGGGAAAATGAAAGTAACTTGGTTGCACATTTGTACAAAACCCTTCCTGATTGGACAATTGGACTGAAAGCTGATTGGCTCAGGCCATTCCATGGGCAAACTATATAAAGAGCTGCGCTGCGGCAGCTCGATCCTTTTTAGGCCTCTTTAGGCCCCCTTTTTGGCACAGCTTTTTAGGCCTCTTTAGGCCCCCTTTTGGCATCCCTTTCTGCGCCTTCTCGCCTGTTCCTGCCCGGACCACCGATGAGGAAGTGCCTCTCCCGCTGCTCTCCCCCGGACCTTTGATGAGGAAAAAACACTGTCCCGTCGCAATCATCAACAAGGAAAAGAACCTGCTCTCCGTCTGACCACCGACGGAGCAACAGCTGTTTCCTCATGACCACCGAGACGACCAACACAGGTGTTTGCCCCTGGAAGGCAAAAGCGCCAGAGGCTTTTCCTTTCTCCCATCTCCTCTGGGGTCCCAAGGGCTGCAGGAATCTGCGCCCCTCACCTGAGGGTCCCGAGTGAATTGTGTTTAGTATCTGTGTGGGCGGCGATGCAGCCCGTCCGAACCTCCAGGCGCGTACGGGAGGCATGTGCCCCACACCTGGGCTACACAGTGAGACTGTCTCTAAATAAATAAATAAATAAATAAATAAATAAATAAATAAATAAATAAATAAATAAAATAAAAAGGAAACAAAAAAGCACTCCAGTAGATGACAAGCGGCCTGTTTGTGATGTATTTGTTGTTGGGTGCCGTCAAGTTGGTACCCAACTCATAGCAACCCTACATACAACAGGTAAAACAATATTTTCAGTGCTTCTCTGCTGCTTATAGGGTTTTCCATGGTGGACTAATATTTGGGAGTGGGTTGCCGGGTCCTTCTCCCAAACTTACAGCACCTGGTGTTCCCAGGCAGTCTCCCATCCAAGTACTAACCAGGCCCGACCCTGCTTAGCTTCTGAGATCTGACGGGATCGGATGCCACAGGGCTATGGCTGCTGGCTGTTTGTGATGAGGTAGGTATAAAGGGACCACCCTCAAAGCTGCTCTTCTGGGGGATTTTCCCATTTTTGATCAGGCATGAGTTGTTCTTGCTCCTACCCCACACTCACTTCATCTGAAAACACGTTGCCTTTGCCTTGAAGATAAATCCAGAGTTGATGGAGCCTCCTGACCCCCATGCCTGTGGTAGCTAATTGCTGCCAATCTCCCAACTGCCTTCTCTGCTCTGTCTTCTGCTCTTTAGAAGAGCGCCTCGACCCTGCAGCAAGGGGGTGCTGTGGTAGTAAACAGAAGCTCGGCTTTGTCCACTGATGTGTGCCTCAAGGTGAGGGTCCTAAAGGCCCTCTTTGGCCCCTGCTCTTGAACAGGGCCTTTCTTCTGTCCCCAGGGTTCGTTTGCCAGACCCACTCACCTGCACTTACCCCTTTCAGAAAACCTTTGTTTCAGTGATCCTTTCTGGGCATAGCCATTCTCAACTGCTCTAGTTAGAATTAAGCCCCATTCTCTCTCCCTGCTTTATTTTTAGCCACACCTTACAGCCATTGTTACCATATATTTAACTTCCCTTTTCAAGCTGCCATTGGGTGTCTTCCCTCTCCCTCTAAGATGAGACTAGCAATTTTCATCTTCTTTGTTCAATGATGTATTCCCAATACCTGTCACATATGTGGTGCTCGATAATGTGTGTTGAATCAGGGAATAAACCTGGGCTTGGGGTGCTGGTCAATGTCATCAAGATGCTGTTATGGCCAAGGAATACAGAAATATCTGAATCTTAGTCCAGACTATACACATCTTTCCCTGTGACATTCACAGGGCAAGCTGCACACAGAGAACAAGATAAGACAAATAATATTTCACTACCAGCTGATCTGGGCTCCAACCTCTGAGGCAGAGCACTGTGGCAGAATGGGCTAGGCCAGGTGGCCTTGCATAAGGGCCTAAGGAGGCCTTCTTCTACCAGCACACCCCCAAACCCGACTGCTGATCTTCATACCTGTTGACCATCACCTGGCAGTCAAGGAAAGAGGGTCTGTTACGGCTTCTGTTGTGATTTCAAGGTAGGAGTGGGACAGAGAATCCATTCAGTAAGGAAGAGAGAGAAGAAACAGGGTCACACTCAGCTCCTGACCTTCAGAGTGCAGCAAGCAGACAACCTAGAATCTGGACAAATCCAATTAGTGGGCTGTTGCCCCTGAAAGAGAGTGGAGCCCAGGGGACTTATGTCCTCCTAATACTTCATATTTGGTGTGGAATGCACAGAACTTTTATTGCTTTTTTAATACTTTATGGAAGTAAAAGCATTTTCCTGTCTTATTAAAGACTATATAAACATCATGTATAAGAATCATCTTACGTTTCTTCCTAAGGGAATAAGGACTTCCTATTGGACAGGAGATGAACCCTCACTGGCTGGCATTGGGCATGCCCCTGCTTCAGCCCCACAACCCTGTACAAGGAGGTGTGCAAATCCATTAGCTACATTCTTGCTCCTTTTAATCTGCTATACAAACAGGGAAGGATCCTCTGCTCCTGTTGTGGGCACAGCTGGGTTGCCCTGCTTCCTGCCTGCCTAGAGGTCCAGGATACATGGCCACTCTCCTTCTCTGTTCAAGAACCTCCCACACCAGCTCTTAGCTGTTGCTCTTTTCTCTGGACGCTGCTTGTGGCCCGTTCAATGGACCTCCTGACACCTGCCAGGTACTCTGAGCAATGCTTCCCCCAGAAACTGAAGGCAGAGTAGTTAGAAAGTTCTGGAACCCCTAAAGTCCCTTTTTGCAGTGAGATAGCCATGGGAGTTGAACCCCATTTTTACTAGACAATGGAATGCTTGAGAGCAAGCAAAAAGAGGCCGAGCCTTGTACCCGCTGCTGGGTTGCAGGAGACCATGGAATCAATGTTCAGTGACTTCATTAAGGGAATGAGTTAATGAATATACTGGTTGTTGTTGTTGTTGTTGTTGTTGTTGTCATGTCTGACTCATAGTGACCATCATAGGGTTTTCAATGGCTGATTGTTTCCGGATTGCCTCGGGAGTGGGTTGCCACATCGTTCTCCCATTTTTGTGGTGCTGGGAATCGAACTTGGGACCTCAGAAGCTGCAGAGGCTCCCAACTGAGCTGAATCCCAACCCAAATATACTGGTAGGAAAACAAATTTTCCGATGTAGGATCTAAAAAGCAGTGTGTGGAGGGTGAAATAGTAAAGCAAGAAGGCTTTATGCTCTGCTTGAAGGTTTTGGCCTGTAAGTTTGTGAGGACATGCAGGCTGGGAGCCGAATTGCTCTGCACAATGGGTTAAGGAGAATTTGCTGTAGCCTGGGGCAATCCTGGGGGGGAGGTATGAGGAGGAGAGATGGCAGGAAGGAGAGAGATGGGAAAGTAAGAGAGCAGGGAGCTACTGGTATGTGATGCAACCTCCCCATAGCCACCAAATCTTCAATAAAATTCATTAAATTAGTGAAACCTTATTTACTGTAAGTGAAGGGTGTGTGAGTGTGTGTGTGTGGGGGGGGTCAGGGTCTTAAAAGGAAGAAGAACCAACAGGATATCTAGAGATATATAAGGGAGAGTCATTATGAGAATTGGCTTATGCAATTGTGAAGGCCAAGGAGTCTCATGATTGTATCGAGAAATTGGGGAAAATTGGCAATAACCCCAAAACGGAGAAAACAGCTAAATCTAGGAAAAATGAAAGTAACTTGGTTGGACGTTTGTACAAAACCCTTCACAAATCCCCCAAACCTGATTGGACAATTGGACTCAAAGCTGCTTGGCTCAGGCCATTCCGTGGACGAGCTATATAAGGAACTGCACTGTGGCACCTCGATCCATTTTGCCTTTTTCACCCAGACCATCAGCTAAGCAAGACCTTTCCCCCCTTTGGCCCAGATCTTCGACCACCAACAAGGAAAGACCCTGTTCTCACCTGGACCACCGATGAGGAAATAGCTCTCCCCACTCTCTCACCTGGACCTTCAGTGAAGAAAGGACACTCTCCCGCTGCAACCATCAACAAGGAGAGAACCCACTCTCCGTCTGATCATGGACGAAGCAAGAACTGTCTCCTCATGACCACCAAGACCACCAACACGGGTGTTTGCCCCTGGGAGGCAAAGGCACCGAGGCTTTTCCTTTCTCTCGTCTCTGCCGGCATTTGGAGGGCTGCAGGAGTCTGCGCCCCTCACCCGATGGTCCCAAGTGAATTGTGTTTAGTATCTGTGTTGGTGTTGGCACCGCCCATCCAAACATCCAGGCTGGACTGGGAGGTATGCACCCCACAGTGATGTGTTGGCTGCAAATTGGAGACCTAGGAAGTCCTGTGGTACCTTGAGGCTATGGTCCTGAGAAACTGACAGCCCTGTGTAAGTCAGAGAGTCCAAAAGCCTGAAAACTGGGAGCTCCAGGGTCTAAGGGCAAGAGAAGCAGAAGAGACTGAAAGAGAATTTGCCTTTCTTTCTCCTTTCTTGTTCTCTGTGGGCCCTCATGGGATTGGGTGCTGCCCATGCATATTAACAAGGACAAATCTTTACTTAGACTACGGACATAAATGCCAATCTCTGCCAGAAATACTCTTATAGACTCCCTCAGAAATATTTTACCAGCTATCTGGGCAGCCTTTTGCCTAGGCGAGTTGACCCACAAAAAAAACCATCATGGTGTGTGTGCACATGCCTTCTCCTGCTTTCTGTTGCTATAACAGAGCACCACAGAATAGGTGATTTATAAATAATAACATGTATTTGACTCACGCCTGCAGCTGTAGCTCTGTGGCATCCGAGCCTGTCAGATCTTGGAAGCTAAGAAGGGTCAGGCCTGGTTAGTACCTGGATGGGAGACCGCCTTGGAACACCAGAAGCTGTAGGCTTGGGAGAAGGACCTGGCAACCCCCTCCCAAAAATCAATCTGCCATTGAAAACCCTATGATCAGCAGAGAAGCACTGACAATAGTCTTTCCGCTGTTGCACAGAGGGTCGCTATGAGTCAGATACCGACTCGACGGCACCTAACAACAACAAAAACAACAACATTTGACTCACAGTTCTGGAGGCTGGGAAGTCCAAAATCATGGAACTAGAATATGGCAAGGGCCTTCTTGCTGCACTATGACATGGCAGAAGGGTAAGCAGTGTGTGCAAAACAGAGAGAATGAAACTTGCCTTTATGAGTAACTCACTTCTGTGATAGGAGGATTCGTCTGTTCTTTGAGGCAGTACTCCCATGAGCTACCCACCTCTTAAAGGTCCCAAAGCTTAGAACAGTTACCATGGCAAGGAAATCTCCCCATGGGTTTGGGGGGGGGGCAATCAATCCATAAAGCACATGTGTGCATGGATGCAGAAATGGGGAGCAGCTGCCTTCCATGCTGGACTCTGCATGGTGAAGGATAGTCTTAGCACACAAAGTAAAGCTTAAGAAGGTGAAGAAGCTCTGAGAAAAGGGTCTTCATTGTTCCCTTGGACTTGACAGAAGTTTTGAGGGCAGGTGCAGGATTTTCACAGGTCAGGGAAGTGGCAGATAGGTGTCTGACATTATTATATCCAGTGTGTGAGCAACGGGTGACCACAGCTGACATCTTTGTTATCCATAGAGAAGCCATGCGTGATGCAGTCAGTCTGGACGCTTGCAGGGAATCAGAGTCTTAGGGCAGTGCAGGCTGGAAGGACACAGCCAGAGTGAGAAAAGAATTACAGATGGCTCTGAGGTGGGAGCCTGGTTAGAGGCGTGGTCCAGGGTGGAGAGAGTGGGAAAGGCTGAGGAGGTGCCTTGTGATGCTTGGTTCCCTTGGTTCCCACCTGTCCCAAGGGTCTCTGTTCCTCAAAACAGTGACAGGATCCCATTCATCTCTGTGGTCCCTGGGATTATTAGGGTGCCCACTGGCATCAAGTCACTGATACATGTTTGTTGAATGAACAAACTAATGGAGATGTTTTTGTATATGAAACAAGATATGTTACTTAAAAATTCAATTTACACTCAGCTTTGTAGATGCACATCTGTTTCACTAGTTGGTTATTTTAATTACACTGGGCTTTTTCTGTGCAGCATTTATGAAGTGGATGATGACAGTAATATAATTCGGCTCATCAGTGTGGAAAGCTAAATAGGGTTATCCAGAGTAAGTTTTGACCCTGAATTACATGATATAACCACCACCATTCAGAACATATTAAGGGAGGGTCTGACTTCTTAAGGGAGGGGTTGCTTCAATGGAATGGTCAGGTCTCTTGGAACAAACTACCTCAGTTTGGATCCTGGCTCTGCCTCTTGCTCTCTGTGTGCCCACACTTGAGCCAGAATCAAGTCCTCACTAGGGAAGTGACTCAGTGGTAGAACACACTTACCTAGCCCAGCATGCCAAGGCCCCAGGTTCAATCCCAAGTACTGATTGTTGTTGATGTTGTTAGGTGCCGTCGAGTCGGTATCCGACTCATAGCGACCCTCATAGAGTTTTCAATGGCTGGCTGTTTTGGGATTTCCTTGGGAGTGGATTGCCAGGCCCTTCTCCCGTACTGAAGGAAGATCAAATTCTTCCTTGTTATATGAGGAAAACAATATCCACTTCCTGGGATGCGAGGCTGTTATGAGTGATGGTATGAGTACATAAGTGGTTCAGTTAGTAAGGTTGTTCTAATGTCAGATAACGTTATTCTCGAATGCAGGTCTTTAATGGTTGCAAACTTGAAGTAGAGTTGCTTTAGGAGTCAGCTCCCGGTTCTGAATCCAAGTACCATGAATGACAGTAGCGTTGACTCTGCTTGGCTCTAATCCAAATCCCGTGACTGCTGTTCATCTAGGTTCAATATGGAGTCTGATCCCAAGCACCGAAATATTTAATATCCTCCCATTGTGCCACCGAGTTCTGCCATAATCTGTTTTCAGATTTGCTGAAGTTTTCTTTCTGATTTTATCAGCAATTATTTCAAATGAAATTGGCGCCAGGCAATTGTGTTACTGGAGCATTGACTCTCATATCCTGGTAGATGATGAAAAGCAAATGCAATTTTCACAGGTACGTGTCAACCGCTCCAAGTTGCCACAGGGAGAAGCAGCTCTGGCTGGAGGGATGTGGCAGGAGAGGATCTGGATGGAACAGAAACTGAATTCAAGCTCTCGCTTCATGCATTGGTTTAAGTTCCTAAGACTTAAGGAGTGCTGGGGTTTAGCTCAGTTGGTAGAGCGCTGCTCTGCAGTCTCTGGGGTCATGAGTTTGATTCCCAGCACCACAAACATGGGAGAAGGACGTGGCAATCCACTCCTGAGGCAATCCCGAAAAAGTCTGCCATTGAAAACCCTATAAGGGTCTCTATGAGTCGGACAGAACTCGATAGCATTTAACAACAAGGCTTAAGGACCTGAGAGTTTTATGAAGCAGCTTTTTATTTTTTTTACAGTATATGTTCATATAAGCCAAACTTCCCGCCACTAATTATAATTTGTACTCATAAAGGACACATTAATTCTCTGAGACAACATTTTAGGATATTTTATCCTCCCAATAATTCTCCAGGGAAAAAAGATCAGATGAAGGGCATGGACTCTAGTGCTAGAAATAACCAGAGTTAATTTTCACTCTAGTGCATAGTGGCTTCATTTGTAAAATAGAAACTTCCAGTACTTCCTGCCAAAATTGCTATGAAGATTAAAAGAAAGAATAGTGAACGGAGTCCACCCAGTCATTCCTAACTCTTACCTCTTCAACAGGTGCAACCCATCGATTCATCTGTTCAATAAATCATAGTCATGCCAGGCAGTAGCCTAGATGGAGCAGATTGAATTATTCTCAATTGTTTTCATTTTCCCTGTGAAAGAATTATACATCTTGCCCTCATCTGGATCTTTGAATGTGAAAATGTATGGAGGAGACTGAATCCAACCTGTAGCATTACAGGAAACATTGCAACTCTATGAAGTTTGGGGGATTTTTTCTGCCATAGCAAATGCTAGCTAATGCGCTGTGTGCTTGGGATGAGGCAAAATAGACTTTGCCTCCTATCTGCCTCATGGAAATTATACTAAAATGAGGAACACAGATATTAGACAAATAATTATTTAGAGAAATAGAACAAATAAGGTGTGTGTGTGTGTGTGTGTGTGTGTGTGTGTGTATGTGTGTGTGTGTAAGATTTATTTTAAAGCATTGCCTCCTGCATATGTGGAGACTTGGTGAGTCCAAAATCCAATGGGGGAGGTAAGCAGGCTAGAGATTCAGGAAAGAAATGAAGTTCAAGTCCAAAGGCAGTCTGCTGGTTAAGCAGGAAGACCTGATGCTGCAGTTAGCATCTGGAGCCAGTCTGCTGGAAAATCCCCCTTGCTGGGGAAAGAGCTTTTTGTTTCATTCAAACCTTGCCAGACTTCATGAGCCCTACCCGCATCACCTAGGCCAACCTGCTTTACTCAAAATCCACCAATTTAAATATGAATCTCAACCAAAACCAGCTGCGTGGGACTACCCAAGGTAATATCTGATCAAATCTGTGAGAGCTGTGGCCCAGCCAAGTTAAATTACCAGTCACCCAGGCCCATGGTGGGTGAGGGAGGAGCTGTGGGAGTATACAGTAGGAGACCTCCCTAACCTGTGGGCTCAGTGGCCCCAGATGAGGCTACAGGCAGGCAGGGCAGGGCCTTGACTTGTCCAACCCACAGCCTCAGAGGCTGTGCTGGGATCTGTATGGTGGGGGGAATAACGGCCTCTCCAGGATGACCCTGTCCTGATGTCTGGAATGTGGGGCTACCTCACCTTACAAAGCAAGAGGGGAATTAAGACTGCAGTTAGAGGTAAGTTTGCTATTCGGCTGACATTAAAATAAAGAGGTTGTCCTGGATTGTCTGGATTGTCCCAGTGTAATCATAATGGGCCTTTAAATGCAGAAGAATGAGGCCTGAGAGTGACAGAGTCAGAGAGAGCCTGGAAGGTGCTTGGCTTGGAAGAGGAGAGAAGCAGCTGTAAGCCAAGGAAGGCAGGACGCCTCTTGGGTTGCTCTCTGGAGCCTCTAGAAGGAGTTCCGAAAGGCCCTGCTTGACCTCAGCCCAGTGGGGCCAGTTTTGGCTTCTGATCCTTCAGAGTTGTAAGATTACACACTTTTGTTATTTTAGGCCACTAAGTCTGTAGCACTTTGTGACTCATAGCAACCCCAATAGGGTTTTCAATAGCTGATTGTTTCAGGATTGCCTCCAGAATGGATGGCCACTTCCTTCTCCCATTTTTGCAGTGCTGGTTATCAAACCTGGGACCTCAGAGACTGCAGGCCAGCACTCTACCAACTGAGCTAAATCCCAGCCCTACAACAGCAATTTGTCGTTGTTGTTAGGTGCCTTCAAGTCGGGATCCGACTCATAGTGACCCTTTGTACAACAGGTGAAACTCTATTGTCAGTGCTGTCCATAGGGTTTTCAACAGTGGATTGATTTTTGGGAACGGGTTGCCAGGTCCTTCTCCCAAGCCTACAGCACCTGGTGTTCCCAGGCGGTCTCCCATCCAAGTACTAACCAGGTCTGACCCTGCTTAGCTTCCGAGATCTGGTGGGATCAGATGCCACAGGGCTACGGCTGCAGGCCAAAATAAGGCTACGGCTGACTGTTTTGGGATTGCTTCAGGAGTGGATTGCCATGTCCTGCTCCCGTTTTTGCAGTTCTGGGGATGAAACCCAGGTCTTCAGAGTGTGCAGAGTGTGCAGAGCAGCACTCTATCAACCAAGCTAAACCCCAGCCTGCCCCACAACAGCAATAGCACACCAATAAACATCCAGCTCTGTCTCTAGACCACCTCTCTTTTGCTTTCTAATGAATTACTTCCTATTTCCTCCACAATGGGCTTTCGTTTGCTTTGACCCCTTCCAGAGTCATCCTTTCCATTTGTTGTAAACACCAAGGCTATGGACGCCTAGGGAGCAATGCTGGCTGGAATTTACCAACCCAATACTGAGCTGCTGGTAGTGGGCCCAGAGAGAGAGACATACTAGGGTGATACTAGGGGGGGATACTAGGGTGAGAACACCAAGGGCACCCCTGATCCCCCAGCATCTGTCCTCATCGTGTAGAGAGGCACCTAGGGGTCAGAGAGGGGGAGAGGTTGCCTACTGCAGCAGAGCCTGAGGAGGCTGGGCTAGCACCCCAGGGAGATATATCTGCCTCTGGACAACGGATGGAAGCACTTCCTTAAAAACGCGATGCAAACCACACTCAGGCCCCCCTCAGAGCCAGGTACAGTGCGCAGGACAGTGGTCATCTGGAGAAGGAGTGCTGGGGGCGGGAAGGGAGGCGGAGGCCTGCCGTCAGTGTCTGAGGGCTGCAGGGGAGGAGTGGGTTCCCTGGAGCCTTGGAAACGTGGAGGCGGGCCTCGAGAGGCCACGCCCTCCTCTGCAAGGGACTCCAGCAGAGCCGGGGCAGCGTTGGCAGGGGGGGACCCCGTCGCTGGGCGGCTTTGAGGTCTCTTCATCACCGCACTTGCAAGGGAATGGAGCGTGGGTGGAGGCAGGTCACCCTCCCCGGTGGGTCTTTCAAGCCCCAGGCTGCCTCTTTCCCTTCGCCACCGTGGTCCCTTTTGCCAGAGCGGCAGGATCCGCTCTCAGCTTGGCACTTTGTCACCTCGTCTTTGTTCCTTTCCCTCTTCTGCTCCAGGCTGCTGGGAGATATATCTGTCTTACTTCAAAACGCTCTGAGCGCCGGGTCACTCTGGGGTGACAGGCACCACGCCAGGGCCCAGCTCGTTTGCGAGGGGCCCTGGCTGCGGTTCCAATCTGGCTTGCCCAGCTCGAGCAGGAGCCTCCCGTGGTTTCTGGGGGGCCTGCTGTGGGGTCCTCTCCCTGTGTGGCCCTTGACTGTGTGGCTGGGACAAACCTCGGTGATCGTCACACTTGGGTTCCAAAGCCCCTGCAAAAGCCTCCATGTGTCCTCGGAGACCTCGGTGATGCTCTGCCCCAGAGGGGGCAGCTATGGGCCCTCTAGTGTTGGTAGGTAAGGTACTATCTGCAGGCACCTCCATCCTTGACAGCCCTCCTTCCTTCCTCCCAAACACCACTAGAACATTGCGCATGCTTTACTCATCTTAGGAAAATCATGAGAGCTTTAGGGTCTTGTTTTTCTACCAGAGAAACCCTTTTGTAGGCTAGTGGAGGCCTGGGCAGAGGGGTTGATATTCATTTCTGGTGCCCCGGAGGCCAGAGCTGATGTCAGTAAGGCGCTCGGTGGCAGACCCACTTTGGGCCGGCCACCTATCCCTGCTTTGGACTTGGTCTGCCTGCTTTGTTTTGCATCTGGGCCCTTTCTCTGTGTGTAATTTTGCTTCTCCTCATTGTGTCCCTTGTGTGAGAAGAAAGAATCCGGAGACAGAAGGACACAGCGGGGCCCTGTTCCTCCTGGTTCCTTAACAAAGTCTCTGGTAGGAGGGGGCATGGCATCTTTTCACATTTGTAAATTGCGACTGAAAAAAGAAAGTCCTGGTGGGAAGGATGTGAATGTGGCTCAGGAATACAAGGGAAGGAGAGAGGCTGCCTCTGTCTAGACGTTCGGAGTAAAAAGAAGAATTGACTCAGGCTTCCTGGTTGTTTATGTAAGATGGACCTGAGACTTAGCTGTTGGAAATTTTATTTAGAGATTGCATTTTATGTTAGCGTATTATAGTTTTCAAGGCATTATTTGACCGGGTATAATGTAAATGACCATCTTTTCTACTTCATCCACACTGCACTGGGTACAGAGTTTTCCATTCCAGGGTCAGGCTTTCCATTCCAGGGTCAGGCTTTCCATTCCGGGGTCAGGCTTTCCATTCCTGGGTCAGACTTCCATTCTGCTAGGTCAGGCTTCCGTTCTGCTGGGTCCTGTGACACAGGGGAGGGGCAGAGGACAGGGGGCTCCATGGGCACACGAGGCAGTATTGTTCCCCGGGTGCCCAAGCCCTCTCCATTGCCTAGACGAGGAAAGCAGGGTCAGAGGTTAAACCCCTCACTCAGGCGCCCCCCTCCCCGTGGGTGAGAGTGAAGGAATGAAGCATCTGTGGAGGGTGCAAGCCAGGGCTTTCCCAACCCCCAGGTGACATCATTAACTTCAAGCTTAATAGATTGACAAGTGTACTTTTCGTTGTCTCTCCCCACTCTCCTGCCTCTGAAAATCAGTTTTTCCTCAGTGCTATTTATCTATCACTGTGGAAACACCATCCAAAAGTTTAGTGACTGAAGTGACCATCATTTTATGATACCTTGTAATTTTCTGCTCCAGGAATTCAGACACTCAGCTGAATGATTCTTCTCTTTCATGTGGCTTTGGTGGAGGTCACCAGGTGGTGTTCAGTCATATAGGCTCTTCTGGGGGGCGTCCTAGATGACCGGGGGTTCATGTGCCTGGTGTGTTGGTGGGACGGGTTAGGAGCGCTTGGGTGCAATGGACCGTTGACTGGAGTATCGACGCCTGGCCTCTCCAGCATGGCAGCGTGAAAGTAGCTAAACCTCTCGGTTGGCCACAGCTGTGTCCTTCTAACACAGACCCCACAAGAGGTAGAGTCTAAATCCCTCTCTGCTGTGGGATGAATGCTTGTGTCCCACCCAAAATTCATATTGAAACTTTCCCTCAAGGCAATAGGATTAAGAGGCCTGTAGGAGGTGATGAGGCCATGAGGGCTCAATCCTCCTGGATGGGGTTGTGGTTGTTGTTAGGTGCCGTCCAGTCATGTCCTACTCAAAGCAACCGTTATAGGGTTTTCAATGGCTGTTTCCAGATTGTCTAGGGAGTGGATTGCCACATCCTTCTCCCATTTTTGGAGTGCTGGGAATCACGCTCAGGACCTCAGAGACTGCAGAGCAGCGCCCTACCAACTGAGCTAAATCCCAGTCTGAGTGGGACTAGCATCTTGTAAAAGGGCTAGGCAGCATAACTAGTGAGGTGCCCTTCTGCTCTCCTGCCATGTGAAGATGTCATAAGAGGCACCATCTTAGAAGCAGAGAGTAAGCCCTCACCAGATGCTGGATCTGCCAGTAACTTGATTTTGGATGTTCCAGTTTTCAAAACTGAGAAATAAATGACAATTGTCTATAAATTACCCCGAATATGGTATTTTACTATAGTGGCACCAATGGATGCAGACACTGCCCTTGAACATGGACTAGCCTTAGTGCCTTTCTTCTACTAAATATGAGTGATGGTGTGTGAATTCCAGGGCTAGGTTAGAAAAAGTGATATAATTTCAGCCTGATTTACTCCTAAGGGGCACTAAGCTTGAGTATTGGGCCTTGAGGCCTTCATGCTGAAGAAAGCATGTGGAGAGCCACGTGGAATTAGAGACAGCCAAAGGGCCCCAGGGGCTCCAGCCCTAATTGTTTGAGTGTTCCCAGCCCAGGCATCAAACATGTGAGGAAGAGAGACTCGGGATCAGCCCAGCCAACAGCCTCCAAAACACCAGGATAGTGGAGTGGAGATGAGAATTCTCCACTGTGTTCTGAATGGATTTCTGACCTTCAGCATTCATGAGCACCGCGTATGGTTTGTTAACACCACTGACACTGTCCGTGTGCTTTACTTTACAGCCATAATCACTGGAAAAGTGGCAACTCAGGGCCCCAGGACTGAGGGGTCCAGTGAAGAAGGCAGAGTCTCCTCATCTGCTACAACCTGACTTTGGACATGGCAGTCATTTCCACTGTACTTTATCAGTCAACACAGTGAAAAGAGTCACGAGCAAAAGACATAGAATCTACTCTTAATGAGGAGGGAGGTCACAGTTAGAAGCCATATTTTAAGATCTCCAGAGCCGATGTTCTTCATCTCAACCAATGACAGCAGCTGTTCAGCCAGAGCCTATGAGCTACCCTTCATTCCTCCCTCTTCCTCATCCCCAAATCCAGTCCATCAGCCATCAGCAAACCTGGGTGAATCTCTCTCCAGAGAGTTTGCAAATCCATCCATGCCTTTCCCTCTCTTTCCTGCTGTCCTTGTCAGAGCCACATCACCTCTTCCATGGTGTATGGCTATTGACTCCTAATAGACCTGCTCCACCCTTGTTCCCCCACAACATTAAGTATGTATCACCAGAGGGATGTTTTTACAAATACTAATTGGCTCCTAACATTGCCCATCTGAAACCCTTCAATGACTTTCCACTTGAGTGACAGGCATCTAAACTCATTATTGTGACTGAAGAGGACTGAGCTGATCACTTCATGTTTAACTCTCTAGTTCCACGTCATGTCACTGTGTTCTCTCCATTTCCTGCCACTCATGCTAAGCTCTTTCCCACTCCAAGGCCATTTTTTCATGTTATTCTTTTGGCCAGAAATCTTTTTTTAGTGTGTGTGTGTGTGTGTGTGTGTGTGTGTGTGTGTGTGTGTGTGATTACTTTTCATCCTATAGGTCACAGTTTAAATGTCACCATCTTGGTAAGACCTGACCTGACAACACTAGCTGATGCCTACCTCTTTTTCCCATTATTCTTTCTCAGCATGTTGGTATTGCTGTTGTTTATGCAGTTGAATTGAAGTTTACACACTGCATTTTGGATGTGCAGAGATGATTGCTTAGTTTTCTTCTCTCCAGGTGATATCATCTTGCCCTAGAGCCTACCTCATTATAGCTTTTGGAGACAGTAATGGGTAGTTGGTGGTGGGAGGACATAAACTCAGTATCTTCCAATCTAAGACAGTCTAAGACAGTCTATTTTAAGAAAACTCAGTCTTTTAGGGGAAAACATTCCATCAATCCTAAGTGCAAACTCACCATCAGCACTATCTTTCTTCTCCCTTCTTCATTTGTTTTCTCACATACTGTCTTTTGCCTTCTCCAGTGTGGGGAGAAGGGGGCCTCTGTGGACTTCCTGTCCTGATGTCTCTGCTGTGCTGTGATCAGTTGGTCCAAAGCTGGGTCACCAGCGTGTGTGCTAGTGTCCTCTAGGGTCTGATGAATCCTGCCTAGATGACACAGTGGGATCTGCTCCAACACCCCTGCCCTTTTACTCTAGTCATTTTGTCCCTCCTACTCCAGGTCAATCCTCTGCTCATCTGCTGTGCACTCTGGACCTCCCTGACTAGCCCTCCACTGCCATACGTGGAAACTTCTGGATGTCTTAAAGATTGGAGATGGAGCAACATCTCAAGGCCACACCCCCACTTCCTCCTACTGCTCTACCGGTTCCTCTTTAATGTGAGCATGTGGGAGGAGAGGGGCGCTCATCCCCATTGGAAGTCTTTTCTGTGCCCCATCTTGTGGTCAAGGCTCCAGGGCACAAGTGTGGGAAGGGTACTTTGCAGAGATGAAGGCAGCATCTCCATCCCAGATGGGGACCCTCCAGATCCTTTCTCTTCCTCCCGCTATGAAACAGGAACATTCCACTTCTTCTCCAGTGGGCATTTCCCTTGCCCAGGATGCCCCAGGCTCTCCATGGGGTGGATGTCTTTTGGAAATCACCAGACACATATGGGTTCTTTCTCCATGTTCCTGACCTCAGTCTCCTATACCCCCTTAAGGCAGTGTGCTGCTCTTTTGTCACAGGGTAAAGATAAAGAACAAGAAAGGGGAGGGGTGTGAGTGTGAGCTTGTGAGTGTGTGGTGTGTATGACTGTGCATATGTACATGTGTACATGCGTGTGTCCATGGACATGTGTGTCCTGTATGGACTGATATATGGGATACATAAAATCAACCCTGCTGTACTCACTTCAAAACACTCAAGGTGATGGGTTTGCTTGTCAGCTGTCATTGCCTCTTGCTAGAGTATAGGCGCCATCAGAGCACAGGCTGGCTTGCCCATTCATCACTGAATTCCTAGTGTCAAATATGGTGCCTGATCCACCACTGGTGCTCAGAAAATGTTTATTTAGTGAGTAAATGAGTGAGGATCCATATGGCTTGGAGAAAATGTTGAGATTTTAATTTAACTCACGTGTTTTACCCTTACTAAGGTTTATTCATTTCTGAAATACTCAAGGATTTAATAGATTTATGAATAAAGAAAATAGCAGGTATTTAGTGGTTATGTCCTATACTAAGAATTTATGTGCAAGTCATAAACCTTCACAACCATTCTTTGACACATAGCATTATTATTCCCATTGTACACATAAGAAAACTGAGGCTTAGAGAAAACAAAATGACTCATCCAAACTCAAAAAGCCAAAAAGTAACAGAGCTGAACTGGAGTCCATGTTCGTTTTGGACTAGACTTTGCTACATTACCTTGGGAAAAATGCTTTAGGGAATAGTCCCTACCTTGTAATGTCCTTGTGAAGACCCACAGTGAACACACGTGACCAGAACAAAGCTTGGCCCAGAGTAGGTGCCGTGCATGTTAACAATTCTTGTTGTCATTGTTGCTGTTGCTGCATTATTTACCAACCATCTTATCCTCTTCTTAGGGACCAGTCCACCTGTGAGAGAATAGGAATAATACGTTTCACATTTGAAAGGCTACATTGCACTTTAAAGCGGCTTTTTATTTTTCCTTCTATCCTTCTCCTCTTCTCCCGGTTTCTTTTAGAAGGGATCAGAGAGAGGCAGGTGAGAGTCTCCCTCCAGCCCCACGATTGGAACTGGAGGGTTCTCTGACACTCTCAAAGGCTTACTATGGAGGTAGAGAATGCCACGGACAGTGTGCAGAAACCAAGGTCAAGGCAGAGGTGACCGTATTGTGGGTCCTGCTACAGAGAAGGGAAGAGGCAGAGCTTTGGTAGCTGGAGGAGCTGAGAGCAGAGCAGAAGCTGGGGGCCCAGGATATCCGCTGAGCCTGGAAGGATGGCCCAGAATGCCTGAGCTACTTGGTGCCCAGGATGAGCTTGGGAACGGCGGGTACTGGCTCAGGGAGGACTGGGGCCGGCTCTGGCCTGCCTGCCACAAGAGTGCTCTCCACAGAGGGCAGAGCTGTGTCCAGAGCAGAGATGGCAGCGAGGGTCATACAGACCCTGCGGCCGAAGCTCCAGGTGGAGAGGAACGCAGAGCTGGGGCAGCAGGAAAGACATGGAGATTCAGGTGGGGTTCAGAGAGGAAGGCTAGAGATGGGCCTGGGCTGGAGCCTCGTTCTTGAGAACGTCTGTGGCCCCTCCAACAGCTGAGGAGGGAGGGCCTCCCCTTTGCTCATCCCTTTCCATGTTCCTGAATGGAGTGAACTGAGTAAAAGCTTTAAATTTGCCTCTGCTAAGGACCGGCACTGTTATCTTCTTTGTTTCTCCAACCTCAGAACAGGGAGCAAGGTGGGTCCTCAGGGAGCCAGGCTGGTTCCCAGTTGTTCAAGGCCTCTCCAGGCCCTTAAAAAAGCGTCCCATCTTTCAGTTAGAGGAGAAGCCAGAGACAAACGTGCTGTGGCAAAGCAAGGGTCATGAGAGCGGGCAGCTCTGGACCTGGACCAGTGCACATTAAAGAAACGTGGAGGTGGCTTAACAGCAGGCCCCCCAAGTACTGGAGGGGATCCCTGGTGGCAGATTTCAGCTGCATGCTGAAGCCCAGCCAGGGGCCACCCAGGCGGCTGTTGGGCATGGCTCCAGACCTGCTCAGCCTAAGCATTTCTACTTTTAGCCTTTCGCGTCAGATTTCTGCGTAAGATTTTGCTTGGAAAATGGATTCTGCTATTGCTGCGTGAAATGGGCCAAGCGCCCTCTGTTCTGATCCACCTGTGTGTAGGGAAGGAAAGGAAGTGGTGCAGGGAGCAGAATCTTCCCAGAGCACACAGCTGGTGTGAGACCAATGTGATCCTTGAACCCAGCACCCCGCCCTTGGTGGCTAGGAGGGGACAACATGGCTGAGTCCCTTCCAGTAAGAATCTGATGTGCCCTGTGGCAATGCAGCTAGGTTCTGGGTCAGGGCAAGTGGCTTGGTAAGACCTCATGGGCTGTCTCTGTCAACAGGCTGCCCAGCCACTCCATCCGCTGAATGCCGTTTTTGATGTTTTTAACAGGACCAGTCTGCTTCAAGTGTTTATTAGCTGAGCTGGGCATGGTGGTGCACACCTGTAATCCCAGTGGCTTGGGAGGTGAAGGCAGGAGGATCTCAAGTTCAAGACCAGGGGCAGTCTGTATAATTTAGTGAGACCTTGTCTCAAAAAAGGGAAAAAAAGGGGAGGGCTGGGGGTGCAGCTCAGTGGTCCAGCACTTGCAAAGCATGCAAGCATGAGGCCCTGGGTTCAACCCTCAGTACTGCAAAAAAAAAAAAAAAAAAATAGTGTTTATTAGCTCAGCTACAGGAGGCTTGATAGGTAGAGAAAAGCACCTCTTCCTACATTTGCACCAAAAGGCTCTCCAACCGTTTAGACAGGTGCTCTTATTAGCCTAAGAGTTCTGTTAGCAACTTTGTGTTGTTGTTAGGTTCTGTAAAGTCGGTATCCAACTCATAGCGACCCTCATAGGGTTTTCAATGACTGACTGTTTCAGAATTGCCTTGGGAGTGGATTGCCAGGTCCTTCTCCCATTTTTGCGGCGCTGGGAATTGAACTCAGGACCTCAAAGACTGCAGAGCAGGGCTCCACCAACTGAGCTAAATCCCAGCCCAAACAACTTTGTGTAGCTCTATTTCACTCCATTTGCATATGGCCACGTAATCAAGGCTATAACACTGTCTGGAATGTCATGATGTTCAGAGAGGTGAGTGGGACCATTATTCCACTTAGCCACAAGTGTGCCTCCCTAGCCTCCTCTGTGCTCATGAGCCAACCTCCTTATGGGCACAGATTGGGTGAGGGAGCAGTTAGCGTTCAAAGGAGCACCTGCGAGATGTTAGGCACTGCCCTGGGGAGTCTCTGGGACAATTCTCATTTGATCCTCATGACAACCTAGAGAAGTATTAGCTATGACACCGAATAGCTGAGGCTCTGCTGCAGAAATGCATAAGTCCTGGAGTCTCAGGGGTTTAACATAATTAAGGTATATTGGTCATGCAAATCCAGGCTGAATGGCTATATGGGCTCATGGGTGTTCTTCCTCTTGGCTGTAGCTAGGACTCTCCTAGTATTGTTGTTAGGTGCTGTCAAACTGGGTCCGATTTATAGTGATCCTATGTGCAGCAAATGAAACACTACCCCATAGTGTGCCATGTCCACCACAACTGTTAGTGCTTCTTTGCTATTTATAAGGTTTTCAATGGCTCATTGTTTTTCAGGAGTGGGCTGGCAGGTCCTTCTCCCATGCCTACATCACCTAGTATTCCTTGATGGTCTCCCATCCAACCACTAACCAGGCCCGACCCTATTTAGTCTCTGATATCTGATGGGATCAGATGTCAGGGGACTATGGCTGCAGGCAAGTGTCTCCTAGTATATCTAAAATCCAACTGGTCTTCTTTCCTATAGAACTGATTCTTTCCTCCTTACTTTGGTCCCATGCACAAAAGATATTCATAATTTTCCCATTAATCAAAATTTTATCCTATTTCTTGGGAACTAATATAGTAGTAGCTTCATAATGCTCTGGGGCATGAAGACCCTTCCTGGCCACACTTAGATTACAGAGCATTATACATGGTAAATGCAATTAAAGACTATCATAGTGGGATTTCTTCTTATTACCCCGGAGAGATTAGAAGTCTCATTTCACCTAACCACAAACATAATTCTTTTGTAAAAAGTGACAATGCTAATTTCATTCATAACATACTAATGGAGTGAGAAACAAACACTTTTGAAACACACATCGTGAGGTTCAGTAGATTTGGTAAAACTTTTATTATTAGCTGTAAACAATCAGGTTTAATGAAGCAATACATCTGCTCATAAAAAGTATAAGTGATGATTAGAATTGTCGACAAAACATTCCCACTCACGGAAGGCCTAATGGAATGAAAACAGTAATTACAGTGCCAAAAATATTGCTAAGTGTTAAAATTGACACCCGGAAAATGAAACACTTTGCTTAATTTTTGATAGGATTACATGTGGAGACATGACACGCCCGGCATTTCGATTGACACAAACCCTTGTTTTTACACTCGAACACATCTTCTACTTTCACACTTGGCTTTGCGATATGATTTCACAAAGTTTGGCCTGACTCCAACGGATGGATCCCAAGGCCCTAAGAGCTGAAATGAAACTTCCTTTCTTCCTGTACATTGCTGCATCTTGACAGTTTGGTTTTGCTGTTGCTGTTGTTGTTTTCTTTTTAAATACGAGTCTAATACTGTGATCTGAAATGTTGTTGTTCTTAGGTGCCGTCGAATCGAGTCCGACTCATACCGACCCTCATAGGGTTTTCAAATGGCTGATTGTTTCAGGATTGCCTCGGGAGTGGGTTGCCAGGTCCTTCTCCCATTTTTGTGGTGCTAGGGAATCAAACTCGGGACCTCAGAGACTACAGAGCGGCGCTCTACCAACTGAGTTAAATCCCAGCCCCGTGATCTGAAATACCATTGCTTCAATGTGTCAGCTTTCCTCCCAGGAGAACCAACATGATTAGAAACAAAAACCAGGCCTCAGGACACACAAAGAGCTGCTGAACCCAATTTCACACAACACCCATGTGACAATGACAGGAGGCCTCATGTAAAATGGGGATCGTTTGTATTTTGCCTGACAATTTTGGACAATCGAAAGATTGCCTGGCAATGGTTTACAACTACTATTTTAATATGCTCCCTGTGATATATTCAGGTTCCTGCAAACAAAAGGAACCCCACAAATTTCAGCAGGCTGCCCGTGCCATCTCCTCAGAGCGCTGAAATCAGCAGCATTTGAACAAAGCAGCCTGTCCTTTTAAGAGAAATCCCTCTATAGAAATGCTATAATTTCCCAGTTACAAAGGAGCCTTTTTCTAAGCACGTAAAGTGCCAGTTTGTTCAGTGTGACCTCTGCTTTCATTCTATCAAGGTTGTATCTGATTACAATGTAAGACGGATGAAGGGGATGCTGTGCTAGGCAAAGAAGGAAAAAAGTTACAGTCTTGGGTCACTTGCAAACGTGGCTCATCACTTTTATTGGCACTGTTTTCAAGATCATTCTGGGGAGGGTCTCCTGTGTCATTCAGCAAACATCTGGCTGGGGTGTATTTTTATCTACTTATTGAAAGCTGGCCCATTCAGGGAAAGCCAGGGTTGTGGTATGTAGGGAAAAATTGGGAGGTAATTGGCAAAAGCCCCCAAACTGGGAAAACGGCTTTTGAATATCTGGTTTGCAAATTAGAAATCTAGGGAAAATGAAAGTAACTTGGTTGCACGTTTGTATAAAACCCTTCACAAATCCCCGGAACCTGATTGGACAATTGGACTCAGCTGATTGGCTCAGGCCATTCCCTGGGCAAGCTATACATGGAGCTGCGCTGCAGCAGCTCTATCCTTTTCACCCAGACCATCGGCTAAGCAAGACCCTTTTCTCCCATTCTTGCACAGATCACCGATGAGGAAACGGCTGTCCCGCTCTCTCTCCCTGACCCGGTAAAGAAAGAATGCTCTCCCTGCCGCGACCATCAATAAGGAAAGAACCTGCTCTCCATCTGATCACCGATGAAACAACAGCTGTCTCCTTGTGACCACCGAGACCACCAACACGGGTGTTTGCCCCTGGAAGGCAAAAGCACCTGAGGCTTTTCCTTTCTCCCATCTCCGCCAGCATCCCGAAGGCCACAGGAGTCCCGAGTGAGTTGTGTTTAGTATCTGTGTGCACAGCGGCACCAGCCGTCCAAACATCCAGGCCAGACCAGGAGGTGCGCACCCCACAGTGTTGATGTTTCCTTTTGGAATGCGAGGAACAGAGTGAGACATCCACATCTGCATGCCTCCTCCCTTTGGCAGGGTCCATGGTCCAAACCCTGCCTGGGTCCATGGTCCAAACCCTACAGTTGATATGAGGTCAGTAAGAGTACCAGACACAGTAAAGAATAGTGCAGATTTTATGTATGTGTCCCTTGAGATAGAAAATCAAGACAGTGAACAGCACAATAAAAAGAGCTGGGTTTGCAAACTTGGTTCAGCTACTTAGTAATGCTTGCAAGTACTCCATATTGTCTGTACTGGGAAAGGTCACTGGTAAGTGAGCTCTTTGAGCCTCAGCTTTGTCATCTACTCCACAGAGTTGTCAAGAGTTAAATAAGATGATGGACATCACTCCCTGCACAGTGTCCAAGATATAGCTAAGTGCTCAGAAATGTCGGTATATGTACTTGTAGAAATGTAGGTATAGTACTTGTAGGAAGGAGAGGAAGCCCTGGAAGTTTCTATCTCACTGAAAGCCATGAGAGAGAATAGAGCTTAGTGTGGGCTGGGATTTAGCTCAGTTGGTAGAGTACTGCTATGCAGTCTCTGAGGTTCTGAGTTCCATTCCCAGCCCTGCAAAAATGGCAGAAGGATGTGGCAACCCACTCCCAAGGCAATCCCGAAATAATCTGCCATTGAAAACCCTATGAGGGTCGCTATGAGTCGGATACAACTCGACAGCACATAACAACAACAACAACAACAACAGCAAGTTCCTAGTTTCTAGTTTCCAGACTTTGGCTGAAGCCATTTCCAATGTGGAGTTTCTCAAGTATTGGAATGGAGGTACTAATTCCTTCCTCCTACTGCCTGACCTAGCAGATGATCCATCATCGTCTTAGAAACCCAAGGATGAGGTGAGAAGAAAGAAGTGCTCAGCATGGAATAGATGCTTTACAAATGCTGAATGGCTTTTGAGGGATTGGATGATTTCAGTGCTCATGGAAAGCTGTGCTCTGCTCAGCTCCACCTTGAAAGCACATTTCAGCCTCTCCTCCTGCCTTCCTCCAAATCCTCTGCCTCTGCAGGGAGCAGCCAACTCCTCTCTGTGTCCCCATGGACACTCTTAACACTGGCAACCTCAAGGGATCATTGTAAAAATTCAAACCAAATCGTGCATGCGGCTGCCCTGCTGGGACTCCCTTTTGGCTCCCATTGTCCTCAGACTGAATTCATGGCTCCAAGTCTGGCTCAGTCCCTTTGGCCAGCGTCACCTTGTCTTCATCAACTTGTGCCACTGCTCGTTTCTCTTTGGCACCATGGTCTGTGGGGCTGCGCTGTAGCTCAGTTGGTACAGTGCTACTCCATGCTCTCCGAGGACCGGGTTTGATCCCCAGCACCACAAAAATGTGAGAAGGACATGGCAACCCACTCCGGAAACAATTAGCCATTGAAAATCAACCCACCTCGATGCCTCAGTGGTACCTACCAACCACAATAACTGTGGTCCTTGTTGTTTTGCTAATGCCTCAAGAGCTTTGTGGCTCCCTCCGCCTGGACTTTTCTTTACCAGATTTTCCCTGTTCCCCTCTTCTCTTTGTTCAGGTTTCAGTTGTTTTTCCACGGTGAGGCTCCTTGACCACCTACTTTTCTCTCCAACTCTGTGGCCATGACCACTTTTATTGTCCCCATGGCATTGGCCACTCTTGAACATTCTCCTCTTCACTTTTTTTTTTTTTTTTTTTTTTTTTTTTTTTTTTTTTTGCAGTACTGGGGGTTGAACCCAGGACCTTGTGCCTGCATGCTCTGCAAGTGCTGGACCACTGAGCTGCACCCCCCAGCCCATTTTTTCACTTTCTGAGACAGGGTCTTGCTAAGTTACGCAGACTGCCTCTGGTCTCAAACTTGCGATCCTCCTGCCTCCGCCTCCCGAGCTGCTGGGATTACAGGCGTGCGCCACCGCCCCTGGCCCTACTTTTTTTTTCTTTTTTTTTTTGAGACAGGGTCTCACTAAATTACACAGAATGCCTCTGGTCTCCAACTTGTGATCCTCCTGCCTCCACTTCCCTAGTTGCTAGGATGACAGACATGTGTCATTGCACCTGGCTTCTCCTTTTTAGTTTTAAGGGGTTCCTTTCTATCTTCTCCCTGAATTAAACCTCTCTAAGACCAGGTGGTTTGGGTGTCCCTTGTCCCAGGATCATCTGTGCCTAGTTCAGGCCCTAGCATATGGTAGGTGTTCACTCAGTGCTGGATTAGTGAATATTCCTTGCTTGCTATGTGGTGGGCTCTGGTGAAGGTGTCTAGGATTCAGAGATGAATGGCTGTTTTGTTCTCAAAGCAAATAAATATTGCAAGAGAGATAAGTTTCGGCTGTTACCAGAGAACACAGGAAAGCCAAAGGCATCTAAATAATATGGAGGTGATTGTGGGGCTGGGGGACAGAGACTTCCCAGGGTAGACAATAAGGCCTGAATCTTGAAGACCTCGTGCCAATTAAAATGCTGCCTCTCCAAGCTGTTGCACTGGGTAGAAATGGATTATACAGAAAAGGGCTTTGCAAACAAATGCTTGCTATGAATGTCCTTGTTGCTTTGTATAAGGATATACATTGGCTCTCTCTCCTCTGAACCTCAGGGCCTCTGTGAAGATCCATTTCTTTTCTCTACCCACACACAGAGAGCCTCAGACTTTCCATTTCCAACCTCAGCCCTTTAGGTTCAGGGGGAGACCAAGGATTGTGAGTTAAAAGAGTGGAGAAGCCAGCAGAGCACACATCCCTGGGAAAGCGCTGTTGCTGCTGCGAGGGGACGATTCTCACCGCCAGAGTCCGCCAGCCCGGAGCAGCATTGTCAGGGGAGATGCCTGTGAGAGGCTCTCGCAGCCACACACAGGAAGAATTGCTGTTAAAAATATTGTGACAAGTTATATGAAGCACTGAGGGATACTCCCGGGCTCTCAAGAGTGAGGCGATCGTTCCCACAGTCATAAAAGTGCCTCAGCAAGCGAGGACAGTAAATGTAAAGGGGGGGGCCGCGTTGTCTGAGCTCATAAAGGAGGAGGGTGATTGTGTGGTTACAGTCCTCCATAAAATCCGTCAGTATGGGAGAAGGAGAGAAACTGGGTCAGTGGACGACGCCTCCACTGTGCTCCCCCACCTAGACAAGATTGGGCAGCTGCCAAACAACCTGACTGTGTCATTATTCTAGCAAATAAAGGTGGGCCTTGAGAGAGTGACCTGTCATTTTAGATTCAGCACAAGACATGTTCCAAGAGTTGAAAACTTGCTGAATGGGGGTCAGGAGACCTGGGCTCAGGCACTGTTTTTTATTATTTTTCTGTGTTGCTGTGTGGCTTGAGAAAATCACTCAGTGAATTAGTCAGGCTGATTAGCTCTAGCTGCTGTAACAAACAGCTCCACAGTCTTGGTAGCCTAACACATTAAACATCTATTCTTCTCTCATACTGCGTATAGGGTGGGCCAACAGAGGGCTTTGCTCAGAGGGTCACTCAGGGACCCAGGCCAGTGGGTGCCACTGACTTCAGTGCATGATTCTCAAGGTCTTCCTAAGTGTCACCCTCCAGCCTGCAGGTAGGAAAGCAGGAAAGGATATGGAGGACCAACACAAGATATTTTAGAGAATCAGGGATGCAGAAACTAAAACTGAATTATTCTTTCCTTCTGATGTACAATAATGGAGTAGGGACAGACATTACATAGCAAAATATCCTATTCACAAAAGCAGAGAAAAGAAGGCATATAGCAGTCACAGGCCCATAGCAACCTGGGAATCCTTTGGTGTGGTTCCCATAAAGCATCCTTCCCTAGCAGAGCAGGTGGTTTTCCGGACTTTGTTCTATTCTTTGGACATTTTCCTCAAGGACCCCAGCTTTAACCTCTTGGGGAAGGGTTTTCTTTTTTTATTATCTTCCATGGCCACAGCAGAAGTAGGTGTTTGAGAGAAGCTCTTTGTAGGTCTGTATAGGTTTTGGAGTCTGCTATTTGCTACTAGAAGTTTGGAGGACTAGTTGTTGTTGTTGTTGTTGTTGTTGTTGTTGTTGTTAGGTGCTGTCAAGTCGGTATCCGACTCATAGCGACCCTTGTAGGGTTTTCAATGACTGACAGTTTCGGAATTGCCTTGGGAGTGGATTGCCAGGTCCTTCTCCCATTTTTGCGATGCTGGGAATTGAACTCGGGACCTCAGAGACTGCAGCGCAGCACTCTACCAACTGAGCTAAGTCCCAGACTAGTAGTGGTTCCAAATATCAAATTGTCAAGGATCTTGTTTGTCTAAACTTGTGATTTCTTTGGTAATACAATCCTCCCCAGACCTCAACAAACTTCTGATCTTTTTGCTTCTAGTTAGTTCCAAGTACCAATAACCATCCCTAAAGATCTTTCTGGGAAGTAGCTTTCCAATATACCTTATTTCTTTGCTTCCTTACCTACCTGCCTTTCTCTTTCAACTTCATGCTGCATTGAAGCTGTGAAAGCCAAGGTGAGAGGCTCATTCTGACTCTGATCTTTGTTGCAGTGTGAGCTCTGACTGTTTGTTTATTTGGATTGAAGATTTTTCTCAACTTTGTTTTCTGCCATTTGGGGTCTAAAATCAGCTTTTCTAATCCTCCAAGTTCCCACATTTCTGGATTTTCTCTACTCGCTTTCTTTTTTGCTTATAAACCAGCTAATGGTCCCCTGGGTACATCTTGTTTTGCAATGCTTTGTCAAGCAGCCAGTATTAGCCAAGCACTCCCAATGTTCAATTTTTCACTGGAGACGAGGCCATTACTACTACAAATGTAGCTCACATCAGATGTCCTCTTTCTTGGATCCATTCCTGCACCAAACACTGAACCCAAGTGTGTTTCAGGAAAAAGAAATCCCTTCAGGAATTCTGAGCAGGAAGGGATTTAATACAAGCAATTAGAATGTTTCTTGGTCATTTGACATGCTGAGGAGAAAAGGCCAGGGATTCCATCACCCTCTCCTTCACATCCTCGGTGAGGGACACAGGCATGTAAACTATTATGCATGTGTTGTAAGGAGCAATTCTTTGAATGTTAGGGTCTAGCAGGATGGATTAGAATACTTGGGGAATGAGGAAGGTGCTCCTGTAACTCTTCCTTTAGTGTAGGCTTCCATAGCACCACAGGGACCAGCACTCCACCATTTCCAGACACCAGAGTATTAGGATGGTTGGCTTCTGTCAACCACACTATTAGATGCTAGTTAGCAAAACTTGTAGATAGTGCCATAGCATCCTGATTGATGTATAGTCTCTAGATTCGAAACAAATGAATGTTTTATTCTAATTACTTTCACTTAAAATCTGGACCCCTCAGCATGACACAAGGGTTTTCATGGCTGTCTTCTTACCTCCTCCTCAGCCTTTTCCCTTGTTGAGTTCTCTTCCCATATTTTGTTGTGAACAGACAACATCTGCCTGCATTCTGTAAACACAGCACGTTCTCTGGCTTCTCCTTGACAGCCTGTGTCCTCAACCCAGGGTGCCCTTGTCTTGACAGCTTCCCTAACTTCAGGAAAAATTGAAAATATTTTGAACTAAATGAAAATGAAAATACAACTTATCAGAAAACATTTGATGCATTGAATGTAGTACTATGAGAGAAATCATATATATATATATGTATATATATACATATATATATATATGTATATATATATATATATATATATATATATATTTGTTGTTGGGTGCTGTTGCCACCATAGTCTGTGGGGCTGGGCTGTAGCTCAGTTGGTACAGTGTCTTCTTACCTTCTCCTCAAGTCTGACTCATAGCGACCCTATGTACAGCAGATTGAAACACTTCCCAATTCTGTGCCAGGTATACACACACACATACAGAATTGGGCCTGGTTAGTCCTTAGATGGGAGACCACCTGGGAATACCAGGTACTGTAGCCTTGGGAGAAGGACCTAGCAGCCCATTCTTAAAATAATCAGTCATTGAAAATTCTATGAATAGCAGAGAATCATTGACATAATGCAGGGCATGACCCAGTATTGGGTAGTATTTCATTCTGTTGTACATACAGTCTCTATGAGGCAGACCAACTTGACAGCACCTACGAATACCAACAACAACAGCAACTATATACATAGGAAGAAAGAAGGAATATTTAAAATCAATAATCTAAATTTCTGCCATAAGAAACTAGAGGAAGGAGAAAAGATTAAGCTTGAATAAGAAGAAAGGAAATGATAAAAAAATTAGAGCAAAAATTGATGAAACTGAAAGCAGGAAAAAAATAGGGAAAAAAGCTAGCTCTTTAGGAAGATCAATAAAATTGTTAAACCTTTATCCAGGATAATCAAGTTACAAAAAACAGAGAATACACAAAGAACCAAGGTCACCAAGATCAGAAATGAAAGAAAGTTCATCATTACTGATCCGATGGATGCCACGGGATAAAGAGAAATGTTGTGGATAATTTTATTTAATGATTTAGATGAAATAGCCCAATATTGTTGAAAAAAACCATAAACTAGCAAAATTCACACAAAGAAAAAGAGATAACCTTAATAACCTTCTGTCTGTTTATTAGAGTATTTGAATTAACAACTAATAACCTAACCAAAAAAAAAAAAGTGCCAGGGTCAGATGATCTCACTGGTGAATTCTACAAGCATTTAAGGAAGCAATGATATCAATTCTCCACAATCTCTTCCAGAAACTAGAAGTAGTATGACCACTTCCTAAGTCATCTACAAGGCCATCATTACTCAATATCAAACCTAGATTCAGAAATTACAACGAGAGGAAAATATTACCCAAAATTTCTCATACATATATATGCAAAAATCCTCAAAAAAATTAGTAAATAGAATTCGTCAATGTAAAAGGAGAATTATACACCATGATCAGGTGAGATTTATTCCAGGTACATAATACTGGTTCTACACTTGAAAAATAATCATAATAAACCATCATGTCAGTAGGCGAAAGAAGAATAATCCTATGATCATATCCATTGATGCAAGAAAAGTTTTCAACAATTTCCATTCATGATAAAACTCTCATCAAGATAAGAATAAAAAGAAACTTCCTGAACTTCATAAAGAACAACTGTGAAACACCTAGAGCTAACACCATAAACTTAATAGAGTAAAACTTGGTCTTCTCCCCCTAAGATTAGGAATAAGGCAAGCGTGTTCTCTCTCAGTACTGTTCAACTTCATGCCAGAAGTCTGAGGTAGTGTGATAAGACAAAGAAATACAACAACAAAAATAACAACACAATAATAATAGGAGAAGAAAGAAGGAAGGAAATAAAAGGTGTACAGACTGAGAAGGAAGAAACAAAACTGTCTTCATTCAGAAATGGCACATTTGTCTATTTAGAAAACTAAAGATTAGCCAAAAAAACCTACATAATATGGATTATAGCACAATTGCAAGACAATAGATTAAAGTAAAACATTAATATTTTCCTGTATTGCGATAATAACAATTGGACTTTAAAATTTTTTAAATAATAAAATTTGTTGTTGTTGTCATTGTTGTTGTTGTTAGTTGCCATCGAGTATCCGACTCATAGCGACCCTCTGTACAACAGGGGAAACACTATTGTCAGTGCTTCTCTGCTGTTCATAGGGTTTTCAATGGCAGATTGGTTTTTGGGAGGGGGTTGCCAGGTCCTTCTCCCAAGCCTACAGCTTCTGGTGTTCCCAGGCGGTCTCCCATCCAGGTACTAACCAGGCCGGACCCTGCTTAGCTTCC